>VYZQ01011674.1:10135-32080 GCA_013400655.1 Mystacornis crossleyi
TCTTTATTCCTGGTTAAGCAGAAGAAAAAAGCGTGACTATCTGAATAGGATGCTGCTACACAGCCCAATGTGTAGTTTCTGAAACCTTCCCCACATGTATTTTATTCTGTTTCTGAATCAATATTACATTATGCTGGCATACTCCTGTAATTCATTAATTGACATGAATAAATTCTCTAATATCAAACACTTCTGCTTTATTCTCTCTTCCTTTCCTCAAAGGAAGATATACTCACAATAACTATTTTGGATTGGTGAGTGTCTGGTCCCTAAGCACAACCTTTTTCATGCCCTCCCCCAAAAGGGGTTTGGCTGCCTGTGCTCAAGGCTGTCTAAGCTGGAATCAGCCTGGCTGAGGGTCTCCCTCACCTGCACTCAGAAGCTGCTTTTAAATTCAGGCCCTTGCCTGAGCTATGGCACAGCCATATCTGTGCCTGGTGATGCACGTTGCTGATTGCGATCCATGGGACTGACTTCCTAGCTTGACCTCAGTTCTGGCTACTGGATAGGGACTTCCCAAGGGATCTGGATTGATGGCTGATTCTGGTCACTCTCACTGTTCTGCATTTCTTGTTACTGTGGGATTACACCATTGTCATTGAGGGCAATGCCTTGCTGTCACCCTCAGCTCCCAGCTGACCTTCCCTCAGCAAGCAAAGCTTGTGACTTCCGTAGCAGCAAGCTTGGCATTTTACGTGTGTCCACATCTCTTATGCTGTGCTCACACTAGAGAATCCAAAGAAGGGACACCAGAGAAATGCAACCAGCAGCTGGGACAGAGGTTTTGTGAGGACTGTGGGACTGCAGAACTCCTACAAAATTATTTCAGTGCAGACTGTGAAGTCCTTTATGCTGCAGGAACACTTCTGTGGTTTGAGACATCAAGCCACAGCAAATTGCTAACATTTAGAACGTGATTCAATACCCAAGGGATTGTTAGAGCCACTTTCTCCATTGGCTTCACAGCTGTCAGGTCAATTAATGAATGAATTCTACAGCTCTTTCTCAAAATTAAAACCAAGGTAATTTCTTCCTATTCTTATTTCATGTGTTTTCTTCTCTGCCTCCAATTTCTCCGCTCTTTATCCCTCCATCTCTAGCATTCACTGTTATACTTTTTCCCCTATCTCTTCTTTATTCTCTGTTCCTTCCTCTCTCTCATACTCTCCAGTCTGACTGTTCTGTTTTCTTCTTGAAAGGAAGCAGAAGTAGCAACAAGATAGTGCAAGACATATCTAGTGTATCTGAGAGGAAACACACATCAAACAAACACATACAACTTCTGTTTTTCTCACAGTTTTTGTTTTGCAGAAATAATTTCAACATAGCTATGCTCTTGCTGGCATAAGGAAGAAGCAGCCTTCTTTGCCAATCTGATTAGTTATTATCACCACTGCCTCTAGCGTAAAACATTATTCTCCACTCAAGTGCAATTATTAGCATGTCCTGCTATATTGTGTGTGCTCTCACAGCAAAAGCAGGGGAGAGTGATTGAGAAACTAATGAAACCAGATAGATTAGCATGCTCTGCTTCCTGTTCTTCCTCATCCTGTACAGAACCAGCTTCCTCACTAGTCTGGACATAACACTGGTGTCTGCAAGCTGGATACTATGCTGGCTGCAAGACCAGTCCACGTCTTTTTGCCCAGCTCCATCTCTTAGGTTCATCAACCAAACCTCTTCAGGCCCTTCACTGGACACCAGCCAGAAACTTTGTTCTCAGCAGTTGTTAAAGCTCAGAGTCATATTCACGATTTGATGAGCCTCAGAACACTCCACCCGTGTGCAAGCTGTAAGAGATACGTAGTCATTGGAGCACTGCAGGGTCTTCACTTGGAGGCTCTCTGAAAAGAAGATTGGGCTGAAGAAAACAGTGGGAATTGGTAAAATGAACACAAGTTATTGGACTGGAGAAAGCAGAGACAGAGAAGTGAGGTGCTGGGTGATGAGAACTGCTAGGAATATCCATGATACTGATCTGCATTTATTTCACTAGTCAAAACTGGCCCTTCATGGGAAAGTGGCAAGAAGTCTCCAGCATCAGTTGCTGCTCTTAGAGTAGGCTGGACTCTTTGTCTTTTATCAGAATTTTATCACGAGTCTTAGAATTGAAAAATCCTCAACTCTTTGATTGTGCTTGTTTGTAAATCAAAATGGTCATGCAAGAAAAGCAGGACTCTGGTCTACAAGCTGTGCAGAAAAGTTGGAATTGTTTTCTAATAGGTAAAATTAATTTTCAATAAATATTCTAATTCAAAAGATAGATCTAAAGGGTTAAGCTTAATGTTTTGAAGCCTCATTAGGCTTCATGCCTTTGAATCAAAAGGGCCTCATAACACTGGCTAAAACCACAAACACATCTTTCCCTTTCTTACTCCCCAAAAGGAATCACAGCCATTCTGACACAGGGAACTATCATCTAAGGCTTGGGATGGTACCTTTGTTTCTCTTCCTGAACTGCAGAGGCCTGATGCTCTATGAAACTCTAACACAGATGGAGGGCTGGTCAAGCAAGTGTGAGTATAACGCAGAAAGCCTAAAAGAGCAGCTCTCCCCAGTGAGAAGCCTGCTGTTGGAGGAAATGAGAGTACCAACACCAGCTGGGTAATGCTGAATGGGGATTTATTTAGCTGAGCACTCACATCAGTATCAGTGTCCTAGGATAAGCGTAATTCTGAGTCCTGGTAATTCTCTGCATAGTTTTGCAATAAGCAGGGGTCCAAGCTGAACGAGAGGAACCTCAGGACCTAAGCAGTGTAGTGTTTGTCAACTTTTGTACCCCTTAACAAGAGAAAGAGTCCGGCAGAAATTTAGAAAAACAACTTCTAAAAACATAATTACAGATTTTTAAAAGCCAAACAAATGTTCTCAGAAATCCACTGCTCTTCTAGCACTCAAGAGAGGTCTCAGTAAAACGTCAGAAAGGGCAAGATATGAGTGAGTGATTTATTGTTTAAGGGAAAAAAGACAGATGCCTCATTAAGCAGGACACTCAGCTGGGTCTGGGAAAACAACCTTTGTGGGTTGTTTTCGTTTGGTGAATATGTTGCCACGCCCACCAAATAAGCCCACTTGCCTTAGCAAGGGTTCTGCCTCTAGGAAGTCATATGCAAAAGTGAGAAACACCCACTCTGTTTAGCTACAAAGTCACAGAAAGGAGAAAGCTTCCTGGCAAGGAAAACATATTTCAAAAGCCTAGCAGCTGAAAAACTCGTGTCCCTCTATCAGTAAACAAACATACCTCATAGGTGGATTTGCAGAGAACCCGCTTTTCCTTTTGTGAAAAAGCTCTATGCAAGAGGGAGCTGTCTCTGTGCTGAGGAAAGGTCACTTAACCAGGGAAAATGAATGTCCCCTTCTCTGAGAATTCAAACTCCAAGAACAGGAGCTGAAGCTGTCTCTGTGGTCATGAGAACTACTGGCCCAGGATCAGCTTGGTTGAGTGCTCTGTTTTTTACAAACAGCAGCCAAAAGATGGCAAGGAATGATTTTGCCTTTCCTAGCAGCCCAAGGGCAGCCTAATCTTGCAAGAAACAGCTGTGCCTGAGCCAAGTCACTTTCAGGTCCAAAAAGTGAAACATGCTGCCAAGACAAGGTTGTTTCAGCCATCCTAGAGTTACTGCTTGAGAGACCACAGAGTCCACGGCGTTCAGTACTGTGAATCACATGTCAGACAAGGGATTATAATCTTCCCATCATGTATTTATTTCTGGAAAGATCAGTGTGCAGTGATGTGCTGGTTTTGGCTTGGATGGAGTTAAATTTCTTCACAGTAGCTGTTATGTGGCTGTGTTTGGATTTGTGCTGGAAACAGTGTTGATAATTCAGGCACGTTTTAGTTACTGCTGAGCAGTGCTTAGAGAGAGTCAAGGCCTTTTNAAGGCCTTTTCTGCTTCACCCCACCAGTGAGGGGGCTGAGGGTACACAAGAACTTGGGAGGGGACACAGCCAGGACAGCTGACCCCAGCTGACCCAAAGGATGTTCCATACCACATGGCATCATGGTCAGCATGTAGAGCTGAGGGAAGAAGAAGGAAGGGGAATGTTTGGAGTCACAGTGTTTGTCTTCCCAAGTCATCATAACGTATAATGGATGGAGCCCTGCGTTCCTGGGGATGGCTGAACACTTGCCTTCTCATGGGAAGTGGTGAATGAATTCCCTGTTTCCTTTTGCTTCCATGAGCAGATTTTGCTTTCCCTATTAAACTGTCTACTTCAACCCATGAGTTTTCTTACTTTTACCCTTCCTTTCCCCTTCTTTTTACCATCCCACCATGGGAGGCTGAGTGGTAGTTGCCAGCTGGAATGAAACCACAAACATTTTCCTCACCTTTTGTTTCAATACCTTTCACTGAGCACCCCAGAGGCTCCAACACTTCTGAGTAATGGCTGAGTTCCTCACTCACGTAGGTGCTGTGCCTCTGCTCTGCCAGCTGTGCTACTAAATAAATCTTGACTTTATCACAGGTCCAGCAACTAGGTTCCTGATCAGATGTCATGAAATTAAGAAGAAGAGGGAAGCAAGTATTTTCACTGTTACATTTTGCTTAACCAATTTCCCAGAACTGTGATGTTTTTCTGCAAGTGAGATGTAATGATCTCTTAACAGAGGCTGACATTTGCTGCTTGTTCCCTTTTCTGTTAATCTGCTCTCAGAACCTGTCCTTTAAATCACCATTCTCCTGGTGTGCAACGCTTTCTGAAAGGAAAATTCATTTCCATAGATTTAAACAATCATTAAACAAAATACTGGTTTGCATAGGGAATGTTGTCTTAAAGGCACATTGTTGTTGCTAAACCTGACATGTAAATAACTCTCTCCATTCAAATAGTAGCACTATTGAGTATGTAGTGGCACTATTGAGTACTTAATAGTAGCACTATTAAATATGGATTCTGCTAAAACCAAACCCACACAGCGGAGGGATTAAAATTCAAGGCACACTCTGATTACGTATTTTAATTTAAGTGATAATATCACTCTGCATCAATGGAAGTGAGGCAAATACACTCAAATAGAGTCAGTGTAATTTAACATATACTTATCGTTTTAATCCTTGGGTAAAAAAGGAAGGGGCTGGTGGCATCTAAAGAAGTGAGAGGCAGTGAAGTCTTACTGTTTTCTCTAACCTGGACTGCAGCCTCTGTGAGGAGAGTACTGCAGGTTTGAGCAGTACCTTCAGCAACTGAAAGTACCAGAGCTCAGACAACTTTGGATTACGCCACAGCGTACACGGTTTCTTAGGAGTCAGTGATATCTGGAAGTGCATCAGAAATAAAAAATTTAAAAAGCTAAAAGAAAAGCAGAGTAAGCCAAGGAGTGGAAGAAGAAGGGAAAGCTATTTAGCAATAATTTTCAGGGTATACTGTAAAAATGAATGTTGTACACAGTGTATGGACACGAGCTTGAGAACGGAGACTTTTCATCTTCACATTTCCCGAAGGGCACACACGCACTCTTCTCTCTTCATGCTTCTTCCCCAGATTAAAAAAAAAAAAAGAGAGAGAGAGCGAGATGTGTAAACTTATCCTTTCAGTTTCTTCTTACCAGGAAGGAGAATTTTCCCACTTAGATGGAGAGACCTCTGTGGAGAAAGATGAGGACTGGTAGTGAATACCCATGCACTGTGTCTCTTGAAACTTCAGTCATTCATAAATAATTGCCTTTTCTTTTTTTCATGCTTGTTAAACACAGTCGCACTGTGTGTGATTCCAAGCAATACTTTGTTACTCCTCTCACTTAATTTACTCCAATTAGGTTATGGCATCCCTAGACACCAAGGATCCACCTATCAGATGGAGTGTTTCTGCAGCAGAGCAATGCTTGGTGAACATGAGATTAGAGTTCCCTAGGGTGGAACTGAGGCATCTCTGTTCAGCAAAGCTGCTGCAGCAACTTGTGCTTGCCTGGAATGTGATGGGATCAGTGACAGCAAATTCACCACGCTGGTCTCATGGCAGAGCCTGGCAGCACCAGTTACCTCCTTAGTTTGCACTGAAATGACTGTCAGGACATACCTATGTTAAAAAGGCCTGAAGAGCTCTGGCTTGGGGAAGTTTGAAAGGCAACTTCCTCGGTAGAGTCAGGCTGTACAGTGGTGCCTTTCTTTTTAAAGGTCACACAAAGGGAGTTAACTGGTGTGTTAATTCCCTATCTAAAGTGAAATCCAGTTAGAGCCTTTAGCAGCAGCTTAGGCTAGAGGTTCAAGAAAACTCCTCTGATACAAAGAACAAGTAGGAGAGATCAGTCTAAATCCCAGAATTTCTCCTTCTCTATTTGCTGAGCCATAGTGAAAGCAACTTTCACGGGTCTATATAAAAAGCAGTGGGCAGATTGCCATAAATTCAGGGGTAATCTCTTCAGGGCTGCTGGGATGGGCTCTTTGACCAGAAATATTTTAATTAATCCTTTCAAGAAACACAGGATCATGAACAGACGAGACATCATAAGGCCATCTGTAAGTCAGTTACAAACTTCAATCCCAAAGTGGGACATAACTTGACTGAATAGGCAGACAAGCCAAGCCTTTCAGCTCCAAGACAGGACATGAGGATGAAGCCAAATCATTCTTTAGACGCTGTGTGGGTATTGCCATATCTGTGTAGGCCATCCACAGCCTCTCTTGGACGGAGTGGAAGTTTTGCCAGGCATGTGATGTCACAGACTGATATCACAGTAGCCAGGTACCACCTGCTGGATCTGGTCTCCACCTCCAGGAGGAGGTCATCTCCCAAAAGGAGATCTGGAGTTACACGAACACTACCAACACTGCAGCAAGACTTACCCAACAGGTACCATGTGCAGCAAAGGCTGAAACATGTCAAATAGGATGGGCTCCCTTCAGAAGCAGAAAAAAGGAAAACATCTCCTTCATTTCTCATGACCAAGTAAATACAAAAATGGACAAATGTTTTACCAGAAAACACACATGCAGTTGAAAAGACGACAGAGCATGAGGTATCTACACATTCTCTCAGTAGCTGCCAAGAAAAACCCAATGGTTGTGGCCCAACAAAAGAAACAGCAGGTAAGAGCTTCTGAAAGCAAAGTTTAAACCAGGAGGCTGAACAAAGCAGTCCTGCATAGTAGCATTCTTCAATGGTCCTGCTTTTATACACTCTGTCAGATAACAGAGTCTCACTTCATGATTGATTAAACTGTGTGGGGGAAAGGGGATTATATTTATTAGTATCTGGTAACATTTTGAAGAAGATTAAGTTTATGTAAGATGGATTCCACTTATCAAAACAGCATCAGTGCTGCTGACATTTAAGATTAAAGACACTATGAGGCAATTTTAAAATGAAAACCAAGGAAATGATGCCAGATGTGGAAAATAAATTGTTCGGACTGATCTATTTGTGTGGTCTGAAATCACAGAAAGCCTATGACTTAGAAAAAGGGGTAGAATAGAAGGTAAGAAAAACAGAGAAAAACAATAACCTGGGTAAGCAGAGCATATAAAACTATGCAACCAAATCAAGACAAATGCTTTATTTTATTTTACTTTATTTGCTAGTATGACTCTAGCTGCAGAGTCTACTTTTTTAGCCATTGTAAAGGATTGCTCCTTGGAGTCATTTGTGAAAGCACTCACAAGGAAACAGATTTAGTCCTGAGTAATATACAAGACCTAGTACAAGTTGAAACAATGAAAGGCACAAGTTTAATACGATGATGTTTTAAGGAAAAACTGGCAAAAATAAGGCCAAGAAGCTGTTAAAGGATCAAATGTTTTCAGTAGATAAAGGAGCTGATCAAAGAGTCATAAACAAATTTAAAAAGTGAACTTACGCCTTTTGTAAGTCTACGCATGCTATAAAGGTAGAGTTATTGTAGCCTTAATGTTCTGAAAAAGTAAATGAGGCAAGACACGTAGAGAAAAATTATGAAAAATTAGAATGATCTTTTCCAACTAAATTTTACTGTTTAATAAAACATATTAACTTTCTTTACAAGCCTTTCATAACCTATACTATTACTCAATTAATTTCTTAGCATATAAATCTGCAAAGGAACAAAAACATTCGATTGCTGAACAAGTAATTAAGGTAAATATTAAAGGCTTTAGCATGCCTCAGCATCAGAGAAAAAGAAACACCAAATGAAAGCTTTTGAGGAGTACTCAGAGAACAATCCAGGGAAGTACTGACCAATCAGGCTGGCTTTTGTACAGGATGATACAAACTATAATGAAAAATAGAAACAGTGAGAAAAAATGTTCTGGAGAAGTGTTAACATCTCTCTACAAAAGAGAGTTGTTCATGCCTCATAAAACTGGTAGAGTTCTTGGAAGAACTCCAGAGGAAACATGTACAGGGTTATCCAATTAATACCTCATACCTAGATGTCTAAAGAGCTTGAAGTCTCTCACAGATGCATTTCCAAGAAACTAAGAGATAAAAGGAAGGTTGTCGTGTAGATTAAAGTCATTTGAAGACAGAAAACAAATGAGAAAACTTAACGGTTAGTTTTCATATTGGAGGAAGGATTTAAGTGATTTCTCCCAGGAAAATTATAATCTTCAACATAGTTATTAATTATCTGGCAGACTGAGTGGTGAGAGATCTCTCACCTGAGAGATCTGAGTGACTGAGAAAGGCAACATTTTATCTGGGGTACTCCAACCTAATGATGATGGCAAAAACACTAAGCTATTAGGTATAAATGGGAGATGAGATTAGAATCATAGAGATTCATTGAATGGTTTGGGTTGGAAGGATCCAAACCACCTGCCATGGGCAAGGACATCTTCCACTAGGCCAGGTCGCTGAAAGCCCCATCCAACCTGGCCTTGAACCTTCTAATGGACAAGCATCCACAACTTCCCTGAGATACAAATCTCTGTGTATTGCCAGCCTCACTTTAAAAATTTCTTCCTTATATCCAATCCAAATCTATCCTTTTCCAGTTTAAAAGTGCTGCCCACTGTCCTGTCACTACAGACCTTGGTAAAAAGTCTCTCTCTGTCTTTTTTATAAACCACCTTTATATATTAAAAGGCTGCAATAATGTGGCCCTGGGGCCTTCTCTTCTCCAGGCTGAATACCCTCAGCTCTCTCAGCCTGTCTTCACAGCAGAGCCTCCATCCCTCTCACCATCTTCATGGTCCTCCTCTGGACCATCTTTGACGTGTCCATGTGTTCCTTGCACTGGGGACCCCAGAGCTGGATGCAGCACTCTGGGTGGGATCTCACCAGAGCAGAGTGGAGGGGCAGAATCCCCTCCCTCACCCTGCTGGCCTGGAAAAAGAGACAACTGAGGAATCATTTGACAGAAAGTTGTAGCATCTCAAACAAGGGGTGGTGAATAAGGAATGATGGTTTAGCAATTCTCCTAGAAGAAAATCTAAGGAGCAATTTACCAAGCAATTGGTACAAAATGAGTTCAGGAAAATGTGATGGGTTTTTTTTTTTTTTCATTTGTGTGTTTTTATTTATAAACAAATTCATTCATGTTTTACTATTATACATTGCAAAGCTAAAAATGTAGTGGTTTTAGAAAGGGATTAGTTGAATCTCTAAAGGACAGAGACATGAAGTACCTATTCTCTACAATATCTTAGAGGTAACCTCCAACTCAGGAGAGCTCTGGGCCAGGATTTACCTATTTACTGGATATTGTTCCATGTTCACTACACCTGGGCTTTAAGCATCCACTGCAGATATTGACAGAGACAGAATCCTGGGCCAGATGGAATGATTGTTTAGATCCAGTGTGTTAGTCTCATGATCCTATACTGCAGTCTGTGTTGCAAGTAGAAGGGAGGAAAAGGGTGTCTTCAGATGCTGAAACAGCACCATGAATCCATCCTGAATCTGCAGTGAATGAAATAAACTCAGAAATGTGTGTCAACATCTTATGTAACTTTGAGTGTCACAGAAGGACAAACAGCTTAGAAGATTAAAAAGTACTCATCCCAAACCTTTGCAACGTATGTGCACACTGCAAGCAAGGAGCTGGAAATTTTTTAAAAAGAGAATAGGAAAAGCTGTCTAGTTGTTTCAGATAGCTTTACAACTACTTCTCTAGACAAATAAATCATCCTTCAAGAATGAGGACCAAATACTTCCCTACCAACAAGCTGGAAAGGACACAACCAACCTACAAAAATTTTGACCTACAGCTGGTTCATGCTGTACAAGATTGCAGAGGAGTTTGGGTGCATGCCCTGAATCTCATGGTGAAACATCCACTGTGTAGTATGAGGAGCTATTAGGGTCGGGGTTGGAGCATATGGAATCCCGGCATACACTTGAAAGGACTTAAAAAGGGCCAAAAGAGGCATGAAGTCACAGTGTTACTTATTCCCCACTGCAGAATGTGATGTGGAGTTCCTTTTCATGGAAATTTCATCTCCATAGTGAGAGCAGAGGGAGCATGTAGGGAGTGAGGACGAGAGAGAGGGAGGAGTTCTGTGGGAATGAGACTGTGTGTACAACGTACTTGTGAACATGAAACTATGCAGGGACTGAAGGATGGGTTGGTTTTGTTTTCCATTACCCAGCAGAGGCACAGGATTCTCTGAAATTCTCCAGCTATTGTTCCTTGAGGTCTTGAAGGGCTTTCCACTGCAGGTTCCTTTTTCTAGCAGACCATTCAGCCCCATTTTCCTTCCTTACATAACAGACAACCCCCAAGCCAACAGAAATACAGCAACAGACCAGTTCAGCACTGACCTTAATTAGAACTACTGAGGTCACAATATACTTCCTACCCTAGTCTCATGCAAATTCAGGTAATATTTTTGGTTGATGAAGATTATGATAAGGGAATAATAAAGTGATTACTCCAGAGCAAGGAAAAATGCCTGCTGTTAAAACATGGGCAGACTCTTTTATGTTTGAATATGCAGAAAGGGAAGGGTTGCAATCATCTCATAACTCGTTTTTTGACTGTATAGGAAACATTGGTGACTCATCATGCAGATATACAGGCTGAGGGGCTGGAACTACTTAGTGAGAAGCCCTACAGAGAGGAGCATGTCATAATTGGCTCCTGAATCATCAGAATGATGATTCCTCTCCTGCATATCCCTACCTAGCACTGGGGAAAGGAGCAGTAACTTGCCTTTGCACAGTAACTTTGTGGCTCAAGCTAATGATCAGGAAGTTGAAGACCTGGAACTCATGACTGCTTCTAAGTCTTGAATCACCAAGCTACAGGTTTGTAAAACGCTTTTTATGGACCTCATGCAGAAGAGAATGGAAGATTCATATGATCGGTAACAGGTGAAGTTTATGGACGTTTTAATTCTGTGACCCAGTAAGAAGCGGATTCCTCTGGTAGAGAAGAGCCATAGATTATGGGCTCTGCTTCCAATGTTCATTACGTATTTTATTTAATGATACTTAGGTGGATATTGAAGAAAGAGTCCCTAGAGCAGAAACTCATTCTGCCCTAAATGAATTGTTACAGTTGGAAAGCAAACCTCTGCTCAGTTCCCCTATGCTGACAATGGCATGTTACTCTGCAAATTCCAGGCTCCTGAAAGTGATTTTCAGATGATAATATCGCCTCTGTGGGATCATAACAAATGCGCTTTTATCTGTAAATCCTATCTCCAAAATCAGCCCCTGCAAATGCCCAGTGAAGTGCAGAGGAACAGAAGGAATAGAGTGCTCTTTGAGTACTTATCACATCTTAAGAGTACTGATCACAATGCAAATTGGCTTTATCCAAAAGCTACTGAGTTGAATAAAACTCTCATTATTCTTCTTGATTATTAAACCCCAGCAATTCAAGGCCCAGTAAAGTGATGCATATCTAAGATATTAATTCAGATACAACATTTGCATGTGAATTTGAACATCTCCTTTTAGGACATGCTTCGATAGAGCACAATTATGCAGCTTGGAAGAAACTGTTGTGCCACTCATAAAAGGACAAAGAGGAGTCTAACAAAAAAAATCCATTGATTACAAAAGGCCTAAATTGAAAATCCCTCAAAGTGTTCATCAATATTTTCTACTGCAGGCTGCAACTGCCTGCCTTCTGCTGTCAAGACCACCAAGCTCAATTTGCACACTTTTCAGATTTAAAAAGGTACTTACAAGGATTAATTCTCAAAACCCCAAATAATTTCACTGTAATTTCTGAATCAGCACAGTCCCATTAACCCAGCAGGAGGAATCAGGTAGCACAAACACAGAACTCATTTTCTCTGTCAAATAAGACAGCAAAGTCAGGAGAAAATGTCCTACCTCACATATGGCATAGCTGAACCTATAGAATTTTTTGAGACCTGAGCAAATGAGGTAATAGTCATTTTATTGTAAACACAACATTTTTAACATATGAAAGGAAATATTTATAGGAAGAAATAGTATGTTTATTAATACAGATTTTATATTTGAAAAAAAAATATGGTTTCTTGGAAATCAAGTCCACCTTCAGGTCTGAAACCAAAGCCTTTTCACTGATTACAGAGTAGCAGTTCTGAACAAATGCTCTTACCTTGCACCATTTTCTTTACAGCAAAACCAGTAAAAAATGTTGCCTCTTTCTCAAACTCATTATTTAGGGGGAAAAAAAAACCCAAACTAAGAATCAATTACACGTTAGGATGAAGTATATAATGCATAAACAGTCAATGAACTTAAAAGACAATCATATAATATTTTAACACTTAGAAATAGAAAAAAACAAGCAGATACAGGTTTGTGCACCTTCTCAGCATCTCTTACCTGCTATTTTCTGTTATCTGCCCCACTCCCTCTCACTGAACCTTAGGAGCACTTGGGTTTTCTTTCAGTAACATTTCTTCTTCCAAATGGTTCTCTAAAACTTGCTTTATGCATCCCAGTAATGTTTCCTTCTTATCCTTTGAATCCACTGCAAGGTACTGCACATTAACATTAAGAAAGTTTTCCTGGATTTCAACAATTTTTTTCTCATTTTTTATTTACACTTCTATAACTGTCTGGGGTTTTTTTTCACCTTAGACAATACCTATTTCATGCCATCGCGGAAAGGCAGAGATATAAAAGTTTCTTGATGACTTTTAGAGCTTTTTTACAAATGCACGAAAGTTAAACAAGATTGCTTTTAAGAATATAACTTTTCTTTCCAAGGTTTCCAAGCTTGTCTTCTTCTGATAGCCTTTCAAATGTTAAGTCTGCATTTCCTGCCACGAGTTTTGCCAAACAATCTGGTATAATTGCAAGATGATTGTGATGGGCCACAGGATCATGAGGAGGATAAACTGTTCATCATGGATAAGCCAAAAAGTTTGAAAAACATTAAAGGGCAATATTTGTGTTGTCTTTCATGCCAAATCTGTGAAGACCACTGAGAATTAGATTGAGCTACTTCAAGATTTTCAACACGTTGGACTGGAAGCTTGAAAATGGAACTGATGTTTATTTGTTCCTAGGTTTGAAGGTTCATTTTCACCAGATAGTTGCAACTTCTTTCAGTTATCTGGCTCTTTTGTATTCATTAATATTTACCCATTTAACAGATTTCTTTGATCTTCAAAGACTGCTGCCAGGAAAAGTAATCATCTGATTTCAGGTTTTTGAAAAGCTGAATGGCCTGTATTTTTTTCCTCTTCCATACATCCTTTTCCTTGCCAGTGATGGATTCATCATCACATACAGGCTTCCCAAGTGTTGTCTCACCTTCAGAAAGTTTCTTGACTTGGTGGTCTTCCTGACTATTATCCATCTTCACACTGGATTTTAGGCTGTGGAAGCAATAGTCACCAACCTGGCAAAGGAAAACTGGCTCCGTGCTGTCAGGGTTTAACACCACCAAGTTACCCTCTGACAAAGGCTGCTTTCTAGGAATACCATTTTCCTTCTGTAAGACAGGCAGAGGAATCTTTGTGAGTTTTGAATGTTCATGGAGACCTTCAGGCACAGTGAGATAATCGCCAAACATATCCAGGTGCAATTCAGGAAACGAGGTTGGTGCTTGGCCTGAAACTTGGAACGTGACACCAGTTTTCCCAGGAGAAAACTCATAGCAAGAGTGGTCACCAAGAGGCTGGGGCTCTTGTGAGTCACCAGGTGATTCCCCAGCTTCGACAAGTGGAGGATGGGTGGAGGTGATGGCTGATGGCAGTAATGGGCTGTCCGTGGTGATGTACTCCGAGGGACACTGTTGAGGAGACGTGGTACAGCTGAGAGCCTTTGGAGAGTTCTGCTCTTCTGTTCCCTTTTTGGTGCCTTCCCCACAGGCTGGTGAGGCCCATGAGACTTCTTCCTTGTCATCAAAGTGCTGCATCATTTCCTTCTGATCTGGGAGCAAGTCCTTTGGAGGAGCTTCTCCTGGCTGTTCTTGCTTCTGTGGGGCCTGGGGAGAGTCTTCCCTTGGGAGCGTCACATACTGAAGGGAAACCGATTTCTTACTGAGCCCCACGGGGTCCGTTTCCAGGGTCTGATGTACATCAGGGTGAGAGGACACCACTGGGCTGTACAAGTATGGACCATTGAAAGCAAAGCAAGGGATTGCTGTGTGGGAAAAAATACTGGCATCGGCACTGTTTCTCCTTGAAATGGGAAAGGAATGACCAGCACTCTGACTTGAGCAGACAACTGGGGCATGCTCTGACTCATTTAAAGCGTGGTATGAGTTCTGTAGGTCCAGTGTAACAGGGGAAACATCTGTCTTTTGAGTCTGCCCTTCAAGGCGCTCTGCCAAAGTCTTCTCCTGCCTGAATGTGGGAAAGTTAAAAGTAGCCCGTGAGAGAGATTACTGTGGTAAACACGAAATATAAACCAATTTTAGTTGAAAACACACATAGCTACACACAGGCTTCGAAAACATTTTCTTGCAGATGCAGTTACCCATGTAGTAAAAAATTGAATCTCCTCCGCAAAAGCAACTTGTATAGGATTTTTAGTGACAGAACATTTGATTATATCCTGCCATGGTGCAGTGAGGTCTTAGGGACCATCCACAGTGTCGCTGTTATGTGCTGTTCACTCACCTGTCCACAACTTGAAGGAAGCTAGACTGCTCCATCTTCTCTGAAAGGTTGTATTTGTTGAAGTCCAGCTGGTTGTTTGTTGGCCACCTTCCCAAGTGTCCTTTCTGAAAATGAAAAAGCAGACGTGATCAAAGAGCAGTATCTCACAGGCAGTAGAGTCAGGAACCGTACATTCCTTGTGGACAAAGAAAACAAATAGGAGAGCCTATAGCACCTTGTAACAGGGATACAACTTCTCTAATACAACTCAAAGGTGTGTTCTGCTCTTCAGAAGATGGTTTCTTCAAACCTGTATTGCTTTACCACTGACCTAAACAAGTACTCAGTGAGCCAACTAGGAAAGATGCCCTCCTAAACTTGTTATTTGTGAATAGAGGACTTGAGGGGTTTGATAGTAGGTGGTTGTCTTGGCCAGAGTGATCATGAAATGATTGAATTTTAAAATTTCAGAGTAATTGGAAAAAAGAAAAAGGAACAGTAGGGTTGCTACTCCAGATTTCAAGAGAGCAAACTTCAAGCTGTTCAGGGAGCTACTTGGCAGTGTCCCCTAGGAACCTGCTTTTGAGAGTTGGTGAGTCCACAAGTGCTGGGCAGGTTTTAAGAACCCCCTTTTAAAAGCACAGGAGCAGGAAATTTTAGAGTGCTGAAAATTTTTTGCATTGATTTTAGATCACAGTTTGTGATCTTTGTGCTGACAAGCACAGCACGAAAAGGTCTGCTAAATATAAGAGCACTACTGTGGTGAGTAGGACCAGAACTTCTCCTAAAAACAAGTCATAGATAAATGAAGATATCTGTTCATTGTGGACTAGAAAACAAGAAGAGCTCTTAAGATTATTGGAAGTCCTGAGAAAGAGAGAGAAATAATGAACCCTTCAAGGTTCCCACTTACCCCCAGGTAGCTCTGGATCAGGACACTCTTGCTGGGGTTTGGAATCTTTTCCTCCCACATTTTCTTCTTCCTGCAGCAAGAACACAGCTTTCAAGATTTGCTTCTCAACATGACTGCTACCAGAAAAGGCTGCACCCCATACAGTGTGCTGTGAGGCGCTGTGAGGCACAGCGAGGCACAACCAAGGCATTGGCACAGCACCACCCCTCCCTTGCACAGCCATGCACAAGGCTGCCCACCAAGGCCCATCTCCACACAGACCTCTCTCCTGGGGGACAAGAAGTGGCTCAGACTTTATGCCACCCACACGGGTTGCTAAGCCTCCTTGTTGCAACACAAGCCTACCTGAGGAAATACTTATAGCTGCAATAAGCAACTATCAGCAAAGGGATGATGAGAGCTGGGAGTGTCACTGGGAGAACCACAGGTGCCAGAACTGAAACAGAGAAAAGAGAAGAAGCTATCCACCTGTAGAGTGACTATTTCCTGCGACAGGTTTTTCACTCTGGTCACTATTTATCAGAAGAGATCAGGGAATGTGATATGTGGAGGGACAGGATCTTAAGGCCTTCAAACTGTTGGGATATCCTCCAAAGTGGGACAGGCCAAATGTGACCTGAACTGCATACTGACCAAAGGACTTCATTGTTTCCTTAACTGATTCGCTTCTTAGCTTTTAGTGACATCAGAATTAAACAATTTAAGCTAATAAAAAGATGGTTGTGAACCTCACTCGACCATGAACCATAGGCATGCCTTCAGACATCTTAGGTCTGCCTGGCTCTGTACAGTTCGGAGGAAATGGGATCTCAGAGATTTTCTAAGAGCTTCTCCTGCTAACAGCCACAACAGCACACTAATTTTAGCCTGAATACACACATCAGAATTTGCCCACAGTATAACCATTACAACCATCCTGAGAACAACCCATGAAAGATCATATTACTTTGGGCAAAAGATTGTATGATGGCAGACATTCTGCCTTTAAGTCCAGAAAGAGCAAAAACATGTAAAGATTTTATCTCCAGCAGACTCCACTGTGTGTTTTACACAACCTTATAGTCATTCTGCAAATATAAAAATCTGATGGCTTATGTTCTACCTTCTTAAAGTATCAGACTCTTTCAGTCCCTGACAGCAGAATGGACTACTCCAATCAGAAAACAATGACAATCTTTTGGGCAGGATGTCTTTGATTCATTCTCCACATGGAAAACTTTATGGCTAGTTGCACTCACCTTATGAAGGCAAGTAGGAAAGAAGCTTAAAAGGTCATTCACCTCCTTCCCTAACATTGTTGCTGCACTGCAGGGATGCAGGCAGGGCAGCTGCCTTGGTAAGTTACTCCAGCACCTCACTCCCACCCCAGCTGAGAGAATGTGTTATACTAAAGAGCCATTCCAGCCATTAACAGTGCACCAAAACCTGACAGAAGCAGCTGCATGAAAAGTACCATTCTCAGTCTTCCAGGCGAACTCCTCACTCCATTCGCTCCAAGGTCCCTCATACCCCAGAGGCATATTCACCCTTGCACGCATTTTCCCCCTATACTCTGTAGATGCTGCCAGCATCTGCAGGGTGAAGATGAAGGGAGGTTCATCATTGCTTATACTTAACTCCTGGAGAGTCTGGGGAGAGGAGAGGAGAGAAGCACGAATGACAGAGGTGAGAAGAACTGTCTTTCCATTTGACCAGCAAAGAAATATTCAGACCTCTTGCACTTTGTAAGTTACCTTTTCATATCGGTTCTTTTCCCAGTACTTGACCTGGTATCTCTGTGTTATGAAGCCGTAAATCAGTTTGTGTTTTATCCACCTTAATTCATACTCTTGGTTCTTTGTTGCTGTTACTGACACATTTGCAGGCGGCAGCACCTGAACTGGAACACACTGAATGTCTCAGAGCACTTACCAGCCTACTGGTCGAGTGCTCTCTTTCCACATGGTGAATCATTTCCAGGGACTGAAAACAAGGTTGTTTTGTGCAATGTAAAACGGCTCAGCTTTTTAACACTTCTTAACTCTCTGCATCTTCATTTCATAATAAAATACAATAAACCAGTAGACCACTAAACAACAGAAAATCCATACTTGTGAATACTGACAGCACTCCCTGTGTACAGAAAAGCAGGAAAGCAATAGTTGAAATATCTGTACTGGTCTACCACATTTCCAGAGTTTGTCAGCTCTCTTGGAGCTACCTCCTGATATTTTCACCCACTGCAGCAGCTGTCCTAGTTTTAGAGTTTGAAAAGTCTCCCAAATACCTTCAGATACATGCAGGCAGAGATGACCCATGTGGGGCACCTCACTGGGCAAAGGATTCCTACCTCATCCAGTGTTCCAGGGGCCATTGCACAAACCCACAGGAGCTCACTGGCTTCTTCAGAAATCACATAGTGACACACTCCTACTCCCCACAAACACCTCTCACCACAGTCCCCTGTCACCTGGGACACTCACGAATATGAATCACAGAGAAGTCAGCAGGGTGGCAAATGCTCACTGAGAAGCTCTGGGTCACAACCTGAATTTCTGCACAACAGTTTCCAACACTGTCACCTTCCTCAGAGTAACAAGTGCTGCTGAGGAACTCCACTATATCCTAGAGCTCTTACCTGATACAGTTCCTTTCTTCATCAGTGATTATTTCTTCCATTTTCCACTCACTTTTCCTCATCACCACTGTCCTCTGCCCCACTTGCTCAGACAGGCATCTCTTCAAGAAACAAGGAGAAGCAAGAAACAACACAGAAACTCACTGTTTTTGTAGGCTTCAATCAGCTTCTCCTCCGTCTTGGCCCGGACAGACACATGGTACTGGCTCTGGCTGCTGGAATTGCTAACAGGGATCTCACAGCTCTGGACCACATATGGAGTGTGGGGCAAAGTCTTCTCATGCACAGGAGAGCACTCCTCTTCTCTGAGGGAAAAAAAGAGGATGAATGGAAATCAGGGGAATGGGACAGGCAGAAGCCCCATGGGAGAGGCATAGATGTGCTGCCATGGGTAGAGCACATACTTTGATGCCGGGGTGGCCTTGAAGAACAAGCTGAAGAGGACAGAGGTGGTGATCACTTTCTTCACTTCCCAGCTGCATGTCAGACGATCTCCACCATTGAAGAGGCAGCGAAGGTTCCTGGGCTGAAGGCCACCTTCAGAGAACACAAGTGCAAGGTAGGTAACAGGAAAGTTCTGGATTCTCAGCTTCCAACCTTGCATGCTACCTTCCATCCCATGATACCTTCAGGGGTCTTCCACGACACCTCCGTGCTCCACTTGCTGTATTGCCCAGAGAAGCCACTGGCCTGCCCCGGTCTGGCTCGCACACGGGCAGTGTAGCTGCTCCCTGGGACAAGGTCCTCATGGCTGAGACTGCAATGTGTGGTGTTGGAGAGCAAGAGCGAGGCAGCTTCCTGTTGTTGGGGGAGAAGGGGGAGAGGAAGGGATGCAGGAAGTTAGGGAGTTGGGGAACAGAGAGGTGGAGGGAAGTCAGGGAAAGAATGAGAGGGGTTGACAGCCAGGCTGCATCTCCAACAGCCCCACACGTGTGATGGTCCATGCATAGGCTGCCATGCGGCCCCTCATGTGTGCTTCACTCCCACACACAGAGGGGCTCGAGCGCATGCTGCAGCACAGCTCAGGAAGGGCAAGGCATGGCCACTGTCAGGCACAATCTCCCCTTTGCAACAAGCAGCAAACTCCTGCAGCTTGCAAAGTCCAGTCTGTCTTCAGCTCCAGCTACGCAAGTTCATAGCGCTGCTCAGTGCAGAATTATGTGGGGATCAGGCCAAGATACTCCCCTAAAGTCTAAAGATCAGGCTGAAAGGTACAGAGCAGAAACATATGCAGATCTAGGGAAATGATAGGGCAAAGGATATGGGCTCCTAAAAACTTGGGGAAAACAACAGCAACAACAACAATAACTAAAGAAAACCCAAAACACATCTGTTTCAATGGGGGAGCAACTTCAAATATATTTTGCTGTTTTTCCCGCATGAACCCCACAGTGTCCTGTTGGAACGTGATTTAATTCAGTTTGAGAGGGATTCAGGGCAAAATCAACTCCAACTCAAATTCAGTGGTTGGGGGTTTCTTTGAGTGGAGAAGAGATCTTTGCATTCAGTTCAGCATTCAGTTCAGGACAAATGGTATTTCACTGGGCAAGTCACTTGCAAACAGAAAGAGAGCCCCTTCCACCAAAACAATACTTGTTGTATCTCCTTCCTCACAGTCCCTGAGAATGGAAAGACCACAGACTTTCAACCACAGGCTTTTACCACAGACTTTCAACTGCTCAAAAGGGTGCAGCCCAAACCAGGACAGCTCAGCTCCTCTGCTCTTACCTCCCAGGACTCCCACTCCCGCTTGTAAGTGACTTCAAACTCCAGTGCATTGCCCAACCCTTGGCTTCCATCGGCTGTTTTCCAGGTCAGCAAGAAGTCACCTGATGTCGTCAAGCTGACTGAGAGGTTTTGAGGTGGGAGGGGCTGAACTGGAAGGTGAAGGTACAGCACATGAGAGGAGATAATGAGGAAAGGACACAAAGAAGGGAAGAAAACATCTAGGTAAGCTTCCCCATTTCTAGAGTATCTTACCCCTGACACACCAAGTACCTCATGCTTGACTAGCTCCTGAGATGATAGCAGGTCCAACTGCTCCCAGAAACTTGCCTTCTCCTCTCCCCGCCCAACCCTCTCAATGTGAAACTCTTCGGTAATTTTCACAATGGAAGTGCAATTCACTTCCAGATGAACAGCAAATACATTCCCAAAAATCCTTAAAATTCATTGGAAAATGAGAATTTGGCATTTAAGCCTTACCATTTTGGAAAAGATCAACATCCAGTTCTGCTTGAAGCACCTTGTTAGGTCTGAAGCTGTAAGTATAATCTACCCCTATTCCAAAATATTCTGTAGTGTAGCGGCAGACCCAGTGCACATACACGTCTGGAGCTTCATGTGAGTCATTTTCTGTCTGGCGTTTGCAAAACATGTCCTGGTTCTCCCTGTGTGCAGATAAAGTGATCTATAAAGGTCTGATCTGAAGAGCTGTAGTTAGTGCAAAATTAAACACCTGAAACCAATTTCATCCCATACTGTTGTTATAATTTACTAAGGCACTTATATCCTCTTCTCATTGTACCTATTAGTCCTGGTTTGCATCAGTTAATACAAGAAACATTTTTAACACCAGAATTTCACCTTCCCATTTCAAAGCTGTGCAGCGGAATGTTATGGTACCAGTTCATTTTTGTTACTTTTTTGCCTAGCTTTATGTAGTCTCATATTTTAGGTGAGAAATAGTACAGTGAAAATTAATGTCATGTAAATATACCTTTTACTCAGAGTGAAAAGCAGTAAAGTTTCTGATCCTAAGCTGCTTGAAGACTTTGATTTTGCAGTACCAGAAAAACACTTAGAAAAAGATTCTCAACAGAAATGTACTTCTATATCCTTAGTGGTTCTGTTCTTCCAAGGGACCTTGAGTATTCATTAAAGATTTCATCCACAATATTAATCATCCTTTCAGATGGCCTTTCTCCAGGCCAAGTAGCATCATGAAAATTAGAAACAATGTTTTAAACTAGGCAGGAGAGGATAATCTTTGTGTCGTTGCAGTAGCCTTAGCTGCTGGAGAGATGCGTTGCTTCTTTATGTACCCTCTGGAATTTTGTTTGTGCTTATGGCCTCATGCCCAGTATATTATCTTGTTCCAGCTCAGATGAGAAATATTAAGTTGTGAATATTTAAGGCCAAATACTCTCTTCCAGGATAGGATGGAGTCTTCTATCCAACTATATGTCAGCAAGCATTATTCAGCACTATTGCTATTTTTATAAGTTGGGTATTAGCAAGGAAAGCAGGCATATTGCTGAAGTATGAATTGGACATTGCAGTATGTGTGTACACTTAAGCAAAGGAGTCAGCCCAAGGATTGTGAAGCCCTGAAGTTATTTCTATCTACTCACCAGCATTACCTTACAGTTTGGGGTTTAGTCAAATATTCTTAATCTATGAGCTGAGCTTGTTTAATTGTTGGCCATTTTGATTTCAGCTGTGTGACTGTCCATGTTTAAAACCTGCTTGTCTGATTCGTTCCCCTCAGTTAAGTTTCA
>VYZQ01011675.1:0-46190 GCA_013400655.1 Mystacornis crossleyi
GGTAATGAGAGGCATGCAAGAGGCTGCAGGATCTTTGCTACAGATGCAAATAAACTGTTCTTCTGTGTCCTCCCTCCTGGAAAGAGTGAGGAATCCCAGATTAGACAACCCCTCATCATGGCACATTTGGTCCAAATAGGCAAATTTTGCTACGTATGTCCATATCTGTGCTGGGTTTGATGAAGAGACAGTCCAAGAGAAATTACAGCTCAGGAGGCACAGATCATCCTGTAGCAGCTTGTCATCCAGAATGATGTCCTTGGTATAGCAAACCTTTCCAGAACTTCCAGGGGTCTTTATAGATCTACACGATCCTTGTTGTCTTCTCAGATCAAACCAGGCTCACAGCAACACTATAATTAAAATAAATCTGTGCTATCTCAAGAGGGGAAAATAACATTCCTGGAGCAAGATATCCTCCAGGAGGAGAATGCCCTACTGCAAAACACAAATCTTCCTTCTTACACTGAGCCCATGTAAAGCCCTTTCTCCCCCATGTGGGTGCTCCTAATTCTGCAGGTGCTGAGTTCATGCAGGACCCATCCAAAAGCAAGGACAGGCAGAGCTGATGAGTTCAAGGACCTCCACACCCTTGCTCTTGTTTTGAGGGAGTTTAAAGCCAACAGAGGGTTGTTCTGCTCAGCGTATATTTCCAGTTACTATGCTACCACTGTTCACACCATGAGTGGAAAGAGGGATGGATAGCCAAGAAGTAGTGAGGAAGTACACAGAGGAACTTGGTAGTCAAGCAGGGGATAACTTCATCAACACCCTTGCTTTCTAGGCTGATCTGGTACCCATCGCCTGTGTCTCCTCTGCCTCTGTTTAGACTATCTTGGAGGTGATCTGTGCCCACAGGATGGCACAGAATCATAGAATCATAGAATATCCTGAGCTGAAAGGGACCCACAAGGATCATCAAAGTCCAGCTCCTGGCCCTGCACAGGACAACTCCAAGAATCACACCAGGGGCCTGAGAGCATTTTTCAATGGCTTCTTGAACTCTGTCAGGCTGGTGCTGTGACCACTTCTCTGGAAAGCCTGTTCCAGTGCCCAACCACTCTCTGGGTGAAGAACCTTTTCCTAATATCCAAGCTAAACCTCCCCCGACACAGCTTCAGGCCATTCCCTTGGATCCTGTCATTGGTCACCACAGAGAGGAGATCAGTGTCTACTGCTGTCCTTCCCTTCCAGAAGAGAGACTGCAAGACTGCAATGAAGTCTCCCCTCAGTCTCCTCCAGGCTGAACAGACCAAGTGACCTCAGCCTCTCCTCACACAGCTTTCCCTTAAGGCCCTTCAACATCTTCAATGCCCTTGTTTGGACACGCTCTCACAACCTAATATCTTTCTTGTCACAATGTAGCATTCAAAACCACACAGAGGACTCCAACTGAGGCTGCTCTACTGCAGACCAGGGCGGGACAATCCCCGCCCTTGCCCGGCTGGCGATGCTGTGCCTGATGCCACTCAGGACACACCTGGCCCTCCTGGCTGCCAGGGCACTGCTGACTCAGGTTCAACTTGCCACAGACGAGGACCCCCAAGTCCCTTTCTGCAGTGCTATTCTCCATACAGCATGTGCTTTTCTCTAAGCAGGCAGTGTGCCATGATCACAAACCTGTCCCAAAACCTGCTGCTTGTCTCACCATCACTTTGCAAATACAAACCACAAGCCAAGTTAATAAAATATGCTTTTAATGTGGTCTGCCCTGAAGATGTCAGGCTTAAACTCTTTAAGCTCTTTCTCAGGGCAATGAGCACCATGTTTATTATCATTTTAGCACCTTCTTCTTTGTGGCTGCCCATCCTCTGCACCATACAATGATTCATACTCCGTTGTTGCAACTGAATCGCAATGATTTGCTGCAGTGAAATTCTTTGGAGAAGAAGTTTTTCTTTGGTCTTTTTTGTTCACCTGAGATTACCATTTAGTGGGATCGAGCAGGAGTGCTTTGAAGCCTGCTGGCTAATAGAAAGAGACCTTCAGTCTCTCAACAGGTTAAGGGACATAAAAGCACCCTCGCTTGTCTGACATTATTTCTTTATCTGCCTTTTCCGTGTCACTGCAGTGCGCAAGGCCTGTATAATGAGGTCTTCATTATTGAGGATGTTGTATTCAGCCAGCTGAACCAGGCGGTCATATGCCTTCTCAGTGTATTGAAGGGAATATGTCGAATACGGGGAACAGCAGCCGTAGAGATCAACTTTGCCATCCTCCATCTCTGACTCTGAGCGCTTCTGACCTAGGAGGAAGGGGTGAGATATCACTGCTGAGAGAAATCACTATGGTCATAAACAAGCAAACTCTTAAGAGAGGAAGGAAAGGAGGTGTCTCTCTGCAGAGAGAGTTCACGTTACTTGTTTGGCTTTAGGCTTTTTTAAAAAACAAATAATTCTTATTCAAACTGACAGCTCAGTCCCTGGCTCAAGTGGATACCAGTGGCTTCACAGGATGAGGGGAGATAAAAGGGTGATTATTCTTAAATGGGTCTGCACTGTGGTTCTTAGCTGTACCTGAAGATCCCTACAGTATGTGTCTATGGATCTACATATTAGTAGCTACATCAAAGTTACCTGCAAACTAATTACCTGCAAGATAACTAGCTTAGGGATTGAAACATGACAGCGCTGGCACCAAATCCGACATGGTTAAAAAAACATTAACTTTGAGCAGCAGAAAGGTTTGATGTACTTAAAAGACTCAACAGTGACGTTCAAGAGCTGGAGTATTAAATATATTCCTTTTAATAGGCTGTCCATGATGTAAACCTTCTTTTTAATATGACTGGGTACTTGCCTGGTGCTTTGTATTTTTGGAAGGTATCATTAACTAGTGGGAAAAATAGCAGTACTGGTGCTCCTGGAGTCTCAGCACCATCAAAGAGGTAACACTCCTTCAGCTTTTTCCTGTCTTCTTCACTCAAGTCTACCCTGGGAAAAAGGATTCCCTGCTCAGAGCAGTACTTGCAGGTCTGGTCCAAAGCCTGGATCAAGGAATAGAGCAGTATTAAGACTTAAAATAGGATTTTAAGGCTCAGGATTTCTTGGAGTCCAGTAAAAAAGTGGACATTTTCTAAGCTTGTTGTGCAAAAGCTCTTAAACCCCTAATGGAAAGCACCGTGTCACTGAACAGAAGTTATTTTGGGTTTTTTTTGTTGAGTCGTAGCCCAATACAGTTTATTGTACAAGAAAAGCAAACAAGAATACGTTCAGCTTATAAATGATGTATCACAATTCATCATTAAGCTGAAAATCCTAAAGGTTCAGACTTTTAGTAGGACCAATGTAAAAAGCACCTAAGTGTTAAAAAATTTTAGGTGTACACACACTGAAGAAGAAATAAAGACTGTTTCAATACTGTCACCTGTATCTGGGATCCTGCACTGTAATTTAAATGCAGGATGACGTCCACCTTTCTTTCTGGTTTTAAAAGTGGCATGATGCTTGTATTGATGAAAAATCCAGTATCTACCAGAGACAGGAATTCATCTGATTGTGTCAGTTGGTTGGGAAATGTGTCTAACACAGTATCTGAAAGAAAAAAATTTCTTACTCTAAGTGCAACAGTGAAAAACATGTTAGCCTGTTTTCCACCCTTAGACCATGTCCACAAAGCNAAGTAATAAACCCTGATGCTTTCTCTTTTTGAAAGGACCAACAAGCATAAGCGACCAAACAAAACAGAAAATAAGAAGCTACTCTTACTAGACAAATGCCATTTCCTTACACAGTCTGGGCTTGAATAAAAACCCCCAAGATACAGTGTCAAACAGCAATGAAAGTCTGCTCCAGACACACACATTTGTGGAACAGACTGAATGCAGTCTTTGGAAAAGGACAGCTGTTGTGCTCCTTCGTATTACTGTAGCTCCCACTTGAAGCAGTCAAAATAATTTTACTTTATTGATAATTTACAGATCAATCTTATTCTTTCTGAACATTTTATTCATCTACCAACATCAGTGTTGACCCCTGATAGATCACAGGACCGGAGATTTTTAAATTACTGATTTGTACTTTTCAGTATGAGACATCTAACTCCATCTAATAATAAATACACTGTGAGAAAGAGCTTTGGTCATTTACCTATATTTTCAATTTGGTCCCAGGTCCACCTGTGCCAGAAATCTTCTGATGAATGGGACAAATTCCAGATATATAACACATTGAATGAAAATAAACTACTCCACATGCCTGTAAAAGGAAAGAGCTTTCTAACTCAAACATTCACATATCATGAATCTCAAAACTGTTATCATGAGATGAAACTTGTGAAGTTTGTTTTTCGTTATTTTGTTTTAAAACCGTGATGTGTCATTTTTATTTGGTTGCTGGTTTTTAAACCTTATTTTTGATATCCAGTTTTTGTCTCATGGTACTTAGGGATGAAGATCTTTGTGATTTAATATGGAATTTCTATTTTTAGGTAAAAAACCCAAGTATCATGAAGCTTGTATAAAAAGAAAGGAGGAAAGTTTGCTATCTGAGAGATCTGATGTGGAATTATATTGATAAGGTCATAATTCTAACATAATTTTACATCCTCTGCTTTTGTATGATTTTCTTTTTGAGAACAAGCCTGTTAACACACTGAGGGATCAGTTTTGACCATGCATTTTTGAGCTTGTAAGCAATTGCTTTGGTTATCCATTAGGGCACAAGTTCTCACTGTTTCTTGGTTCAGGGGGTGCAAATGTGTGACAATCCAGTGCAGACTGAGGATAAAATAGTATAGTGTCTCTTTCCTGGTCAGTGGAGTGGCCAGTCTAAGAGAAGTGAAATCAGTCACAATTCTGACAGCTTTTCTCTTTTTCAGGAGAACACATATCCATTCTCCGCTTCAGTCAACAGCAAAATTGTTTCAAGGATGGCTGTGTTGTTTTCCCCCCAGTCTCACCCGGGCAGTGTGGAAACTGGAGCCAGTGACATGTGGCCTAAAGACTGGAGCAGGGGGGCCTGGCATGCTCAAACGCACCCTGATGCAGTAGAGAATCAGCGTAAAGGCTCATGTAAAATGTTTATAGGGATCAAACAAAATACTGACTACCTGTGAGACAGGCAGTAGGCTCAGAAGTTCAGCGTTCTGGAATAGCATGAGCTGAACCATGGATTCCCAGGGACCACAGTTTTATTGTTGCACTGGAAGCCATACTGTTTTTTAATTCAAAACTAGGTTTAAAAATGTAAATAACCATTTGACTATCCATTTGAATTTTCTTCTTTAATGTAAACTGATAGCTTACCTTCCAAGAAGCAGATCCTGGATTCAGGGACCTTCTTCATCAATCGTCCCATGAAGAACTCACTGCCAAAATCCTCAGTGCGAACAAAAACTCCATATTTTTGCAATCCCACCTCATATGGGGTGAACTCCACCCATTCTGTAAAAAAGAACACAAAGAAGACAGCAATGTTTTATTACAGCCCTCAAAACAATTTTTGAGTCTAATATTTTGGACTAACAGCAATGAGTTATAAGCATGCTACAAATGACAACTCATGAACATGGAAAGGCTTTGGAATATTTTTGAATCTTGCATAGAAAATCAAACTTTTACCTGACCACAAGGATATTATATAAATACACATCAGCTGAGGTTATGGTCTTCAAATGAGAGGGGTTTTTTTAGGCTGTTGAAAAAGACTGTTCCACGATTTACCGCCTTAAATATAAAGACAAATGACTCTCAGAAGTCTCAGAATTACCTTTGAAATCCAGAGTGCTATAGTTGTTCTTGACATTGACTGCAGTGTAGATAGGAAGTGGGTTCTGACCATGATCAATGGCCCGTTGCTGATCAGACAGTCTGTGGTTGTCTTTCTGTGATTCCAGAAACATGGTTACACTGGGACAAAAATTAGCATGACAGTATTTTCTCTGCATCTAAACTTGCAAGGCATAAAAATTCCTGCCTCTAATGTAAAATGTATGCTTGGCTTATCTTCTGAAATGTTCCATATTTTTCAAAATTCCCATAAGCATTCTGTTACTGAAATACCTGCAGACATCCAATCTGATGCCAGATTATTTGATGATGCATTAAGATGAAAATGGAAAGAAGTAATGAAGAGCAGAAGGCAATACTTTTGATTAAAAACACATTATTGCATTATGCTGCAACTTTATGTAAGACCTCACACCTTTCAAAAGTCTGCAGGTCCTTTTGTTAACACCTCTCCTGGGCATGCATAATGTCTGCAATTTTGTTATTTCAAACAAACAAGTAACTTGCAGAACATGAAAAACAATTCTTAAATTGTAATATTGTTTAAAAATCTTAGTCTTGGAGTTTTCTCGGTAAAACATATTCAAAATTTCACAAGCAAGAATGCTGACTTCCACCATGGGTGAGTATCTACAAGGCTGGTACCCAGTGTTTTGAAAATGGCTTTGCATTTGCATACACAGAGTCTTGTAACAAACTGCTTTTCTCAGAGCAAACAGAAAAAAATCTTCTCTGGAAATAAATTTTCAGAAAATGGCAAGCCACTGTAAATGCTGCTTTATGACATACTGTACCCCATCATGCAAAAAAGATTCCAGGACAAGCCCCCAGAGATCTATAAAAGACGTTTTGCGGCCCTCTCTTTTCCGTTGACACAGCTGCTTTTTGTAATACTTCAAATATTCCAAGGAAAATGAATTTATTTTGCATTTCGTCATATGTTTTCGAGCCTCACTGATTTGCTTCTCGAGATCCTTTTGTGACCAGTCAGCATCTCTGTACAAGTTTGACATGGTCCTAGGAAGAGGAAATATATATTGAAGAGGGAAAAAAAGCACGCCAAGGTTTGAGTTAGGCAATAGCTACACTTTATGTTTCTATTTTATGTTCTTGATTTGAAATTAAGGTTTCCTGTCTTCAGTTCCCTGTGAAACTGTCATGTTCCCTTTGAAGTCACCCTATCAAAACAGCTTGAACGATTTTCCATAAACCATTCTTAGAAAAACATTTGTTTTCATGTAGTTGCAAATTATGTGACTTTCCCCCTATGAAAAAGTTTAATCTGTCATTTTCAAATAAGTAGGACTGCTGAGAAGTTATTATAGGTAAACTACTGTACATCAGCCCCACCCTCCTTCAGCACATCGGTGTCATCAGGGAGACTCCAGCCAAGAGCTGCCCAGTCCTACTCACCACGTAGTACCAGACAAGCCAGTCAGGTAGGTGGCACAGTCTAAGACACTGAGTTTCCTGAGCCCCCTCAGGCTGCCATATAGCGCGGTCAAGGATCTCATCCCTCCTCCCGTGGTCATGATGGCCACCACCGGGGTCTGCGCAACACAGGGACACAAAGGGCCGGTGTCACACAGCGGCTGCACCCGACCGTCGCTCTCAGCAGAGACCCCTTGATACACAAAGCCTGACACCACCACGCGTGCCTAGGCTCAGACTTCTTTCTAAATGATTTCTGAAATATAAGCTACCATTTATTTTGTAAAGGAGAACAGGAATAGAAGAAATGACAGTTTTTGCATAGATATCTGACACTTGTTTCCATTGTGTTCAACATAGATGTTTGGTATGAAACAAATAAAAATGCATTCATTCAAACCAAAAGAGACAATAAGAGAGAAAAAAAAACAGTTGAAAAAGCAGGAATTAAAAAGAAATCTCACAGGTCAAAGAGAGGAGGGACTATCAACAAGGATAACAATAATAGGGTAAAGACTGTGGAAGAATCCATTCCTATATAAGGAATACCTAGTCTAGCTTCCAAGGAAGGTGTAGCAGGAAAAGGGTTAAAATCAGGATAGCAACTGCAAAGGACAAAAACGGCAGGGTGAATTTAGAGGTATGGGGCAGTATTGGAGGTATATAGAAGTTTTAAGATGAGGAAAGATCAGGAAAAATTTTAACTGTGAAGAAAAAGAGCTCATATTGTGCTCTCACTGCTAAGCACTCGTGAGATGTTTTAAATGTTTTCCCTACAGACCTCATGGTCCACTAGATCCTGTTCCAGCTGCAGAACCTTCTTCAGGGCAGGAATAACATAATTCTGCCTTTTGTGTAGAAAGTCTTGCTCCTGTATGCAGAGGTCAAATCCTAAACGCACATCAAGGTGGTCTGGGCTGGAGAAGAGATCAGAAAAAAGAATATTCCATTTTATTATTGGTAGACAAGTTCAGAGTTCCCAATGCAATAAAATTAACCTGATCCACAAAATACTACAGGATACAGGAGGTCTCCTACACTCCCAAGCAAGTATACAATGCTGCATGAAAGAAGGATAGAACAAAGGACTGATAAATTTCTAAACAGCTATCAAAATAAAACCTAAGGAAAGACATTCCTGCAGCTAATTTCTGAGACATCTGCTGTCTGGATTATCTCATATTTTAGTGTGCACTGACAGCCATTGGAAAAACTTCTCATACTTTCTTGAATTAGGCAGAAATATTTCCTACTTCAATATCAACAGTGCCAGGCGATGAGCTGCACTCTTGTCCAGTGTTAAAGAAAAGGTAAAAGACTGCTGAGCATAACAGTAGGTAGCATAATTGATTTGTAATACTATTTTTCCTAGTTTATGCATATTTTTCATTATTCATTTCTCAGTATGGGTTATCTACGTGCATTACACTACACTACATACAGTTGTTTCCAGCTCATGGGAATGCCACATCACCCGGTCTACTGTCCTGCTATGAGTGCCTTCTCCAAAGTAAAGAGCCTAGGGTGAGATGAGTTCAGCTAAGTACAAGATAACCACCTGGAGGGGCCAAGTCTCTTACCAGTCTTCTGCCTTCGCATATAAATCAAATTCTTTATCCTGGAAAGCAAGAATGCGAACAATGTGAGAGCTGACAACCTGCTTCTTCCCTGCAGTCTGAGGAGGAATTTTAGCTTGTGCCATCCTACCAATGTGGGTACAAATCAGGAGCTCTGAACAATCCAGCAGCCTATGCAGATTGACAGCAGTGTTTCACTGAAAGGGAAGCTGTTCAAAAATTTCTAATGTTTTCTAGTAAATGTAACATCTGAGGATAACTGCTGTTTATGGAGTAATGATAATGTATATCTGACCCATCTCCACTGACAGTGCCTCTTAGGCAGCCAGCCAGGCTACAGCCACACTGATTCTACACAGCAGCATTTGTTCTCCCCTTTCTGTGCCTTATACCCCACAACAGACATGATCCTTTCATTCTATATGGATTTTTTTAGCCATGAGTCTAAAAGTGCTTTGTAAAGCATGGTCAGCATCAGCAGGAGTCTGATGCTGCCTCAGTCAGTGCAGGTGCCCTGCTGGTGTGTGAGAAGGGGAAGAGCAGAGCTTCAAAATTCAGTGTGAAGTAAGATCAGGATACAAGATGCCCCATGTACCCACATCTATTAAAACAGAACAAGGCACAACCTGGCCCAGTTGCTGAAAACCCTGCCACCGTTAGGCTGTGGTACTTTTGTCTGCAGGCTTTCATTGTCAGAAAGCACCATGGTAATCACCAGGGGGATGCAGACTTCCACATTCAGGTTTCTCAGCCTCTCCCACAAAAAAGCAGGCACTCACCTCTGCTAAGATCATGTTTTTTCCACTTGGAATGGAATGAAGTTCCAGATTTGGACAGCCTGTATCATACACACGTGAGTGCTGATAAAACACAAACACAGGTTTATACTGTAAGGAATGTTACTTTCTGCCCACAATGCAAATTAATATTACTATTTATGGTGTCTGATATTTTACATGCCATTATTATGTTTTATAAAGCTCAGTTCTAACATACTGAGGAGGGAGGTCGTTTCTTCTCTGGTAGTGTAACATCCAGCATTGGCTGCTTGTATCTGGCATAGTGGAATTTGGCAGGAGAGGAGCTGAAGATGAGATTAGATCCCAGCATAATGTCCTGGGTGCCTTCATAAGAGCCTTGCACTTTAAAGGAGAATTCTTTTTCTAAGGAAATGACATAAAAGCAGACACAGATTAGTTTTCTCATCAAAACTGGCAACAAAAATTCTTAGAGAGTCTATCACAAGGCTATTCTCATGTTTTGGATTTGTTGGGGTTTTTTAATTCTTACATTAAGCCAATTGTGTTCATAATATTAGCACATAAAAACAGCTGATGGAGAAATAACCTTACTTGATTTCTTCCCCTTCTTCTTCTTCTTCTCAACCACCTGAACTTCTAAGCAGCAGACTTTGCGAGACTGTAAGAGACATGAACAGTAAAATACCTCATGGCAGGGAATTTTCCAATATGACATCCTGTTTTCTAGTCTAAATGGGACACAACCAGGGCAAGGCAGGAGTGCAGTGTGGATGAACAGGGCTTGCAGAAGGGAGAAGATAAGGACAAAGTGAAAGACAGTACTTTCAGGATCCCACAGATGTGGACGTCTGATTTAAACAAAATTCTTGAGCAAGCAAAAATAATAAATGAGAAAACGTCAGGGATGGAAAGTCCTTGTGTAAAAAGCACAATTATGAATGCGGGAAATGACATGTGCATGGGATAGGACAAATCCTCTCACTTTGTCAATATGAGAATACGGGAGGAATGATGTCTAAGGAAGAATTCACAGCTGCACTGATGCCTCAGACCTAAACCACTTCCATGTGTTTCCTTTGCAACAGCAAAGGGGTGTTGGGATGGGGGATTTCCATGCTGTTCCAGTCACAGCCTCTCCAGAGGTGCCATCCACAAGGATGTGTTGTGATGAAGTGGGAAATGGCGATGTTTCAGTGCTGGTTTTCTCAGTCAAGGGGTATGTTGTCCTGATGACTGTGAGTCAAGTGAAACAAGTGTGGCAACAGGACAAGAAAGATGATGAAATACAACACTCACCACTAGCACTCCATTAGTAATGATGGTTTCAGGAGGGCCTGAACTAGGAAACAGAAAGAGAGAATACATTTATAGAGAATACCTTTCCAAGGGATAATTAAAACTGTGGTATAGTTCATAAGCCCCACCCTTCTCCTGATTTTCCTCTTGCGCATTTTTAGCTGCATATTGGATTTGAAAGAAAAGTCCCAGGAGACTTGTTGTACAAGTTTCCTCACTCTACTATGTCAAGGCACAATTGTCATCCTACTGGCTCATCCAGTCCTGGAGCTCAGCAAAGAAAAATGCCAAAGGTGCTCTGAGGCCAAACCATGTAGTGATTTCGTGCTGAGTCCCAAGCTGAGGCCATGGATGGTTTCATGGAATCCCATTTTTTAAAAATCACAGTTTGTTGGATGATGAAAAAATAAGGGCTCTGTATCAGAAATCCAGTGCATTATTTCATGTTGTGTTTTGAAGTGAGGTGGGCCCTCTTGCTGATCTCAAACACAAATGCATAACAAACCAGAAACATTCTGGTCTTAAATAATGTTCACTACATTAAACAAAGAAAAGATTTTAGAGTGTTCTCCCTCTTTGCCTGAAGTTCATGGGAGGTCATCCTGGCAAGCACCCATTTCTCGACACAGCTCATAGCATAGATTCCTTGGGAATGATGCACCCTGGACAATCAGACTAGATTACTTCATGCCTCTGAGTTGCTGTTTCTTTTTGCTCCAGGTTATGTTGCATCTCATGTTTACTCACATATTATCCAAGGCAAACCCCACCTCCAACTCCTCTTGTCTCTGGAAAATAAAGAAAGGAAAATGTTTTTGGTACTAGTTTACCAGCAGTTCTCACAAGGCAAGTTCTTATTCGCACAGTCTAGGTATGCCTGCACGGTTTGTGACAGGCAGAGCATTTAAAATAGAGGCACACACCACCTCACATCTGTGTGTCTTGCCCGCTTCTGCTGGGGCCTAAGGGACAGACCTAGGAGGAGATGATGTCTCTTTCTGAGTCTGCCAGCAAAGAGAAAGGGGATCTGGTAAAGGGGAGAGTCAAAGCTGCCTGGTGTCAGGAGGAGAAATGGTGACATGCAAAGAAGTTGTGGAAGAAGAAAACCTCCTTGTCTGGCAACAAGTTGAGGGGTTTGGGACAGACAAATGTAGATTTGACATTAAGGCCTGGTCTGTGAAGTGGTGAAAAAGAGTGTAACTCCCAGGGGAAAGAAAGCACAGGCAAGAGGAAAACAAAAGTGGAGACAGAAGGGATGACGAACAATGAAGTGAGATCATGCTGTAGGCTACTTAGTTGCTCAAATTAACCACTGAATTAAAGACACCAAAATGTTAATAATATAGGACAAAAAAGTTTACAAAGGCTTGAAGAGTATGAGCTCTAACTGGTGTAGCTGTGCAAATACACTAAGAAAAGGCTTGGATATGGCACCTCTAACCACTCAAAGTGATCATCTGGTTTACAACTAGCCGAAGTTTTAATTTCACCAGAGCTTAGTGGAAGTCCACACACTGCTTTGGTATTTTGCAAGGAATGAAATTGTCAAATAAGGCATTTAAAGACAATGAAATGCAGTGTGGAGCTTGGGCGTGTGTAGATAAGGTAATTCCTCAACTGAATGGTGCATGACAGACTCACAAGAAACTGGAAGGGAACTGGAAAAGGGGAATGATAGACAGATGATACTGGGAGGTGGGATGTATAACTTTCAGTCTCCCTGGACATTCAAAATAGGATTATTTCTTGCTGCCAAGCTGGGTGGCATGACTTAGACTTTATTTCAACACCCATGCCACAGTCCATAATTAGCTACTAGTCTGGTTTGACATTTAGTTCTGATCACGGAGTTTTTACTTCCTAATTATTAGGCTAAGTAATAAATTATGACAGAAACATCAGGTACTGGCATGGACACCCTCCTTAACCCTCGATGGGGGCAGGTTCAGCAAAGTGACAATTTTGACAAGACACCTGAAATCTGTGAGCCTCTGTGGCCAACACCAAACCCTTCAGTGTGCCTACAGATCCAGGTGTAAAGAGGTTTTCCTGTGTCAGAGTGAAAAACAACTTATTTTTATGTGGCTATGCAGCTGACACGCAAGAAGGAAAAAAGGCAAAATTCTACAAATAACATTTTACACAGAAAAATTAACAAATAAATTCTTGCCAAGCTATTCCATTTCTTATATCAGACCTCACCTGTGAATCACACTTGAAGTGCATGAAGACTTCCTCTCCCAGAGAAAGTTTGGCTATGTCAAAGTACACTGTGAAGAGGTGGTCATCCTGGGTAACCACATCCTTATCATAGAGTGCCAGCTCCAGCACATTCTGGGAAAAGAAGGAAAGGAATTTAGAAATGTGTCAGGTTTTACTCGAAGCAGGAGATCCTGGGGACAACTGTTTTAGTCTGCTCCTGTGAGAAGTGGGAGGACATAGAGAAAAAGAACAGGAAGGGAAGGAAGTGGAGAGGAAATCAACTGCATGTTGGCACCAGCCTGTGAGGTGGAATGAGAGGAAATCAGAGACATTTCAAATGTCTGTGTCAAATATTCTACCCATGGCTTAGAGAGACAATCGTCTTTCATGGCATGGAAAATCATCATGAAGATATGAGTTATTCTCACATCTTTCTGCGTCTTTCCTTGCCTCTTGAGAAAATTTCTTATGTCCCTCTGAAAAGGATAAAACCTCTCAGTTGCTCCCTAGGTCAGTTACCAGAAAAGTCCCAGTTCAGTACCTTGACCTGACTCTGGATCCTGAAGTAGAAGGTTTCATTCCAGACTGGATCTTTGCAATTCTTGATGGCTTTAGTCTGAAATTTGTCATTTGAAGCAGTTGGCAGCCACAGGCTCACATAGCAATCAGTATGGCTCACTGTATGTTAAAAACACAAACACATCTAAAATGGGCCTTTGCTCTAGAAGAAAGAATGAATTGAACAGTAAGTTTTGTTTTCAAAGGGAGACACTATGATATATATTGGCATATTTTTTCAACATAAACATTACAATTTCGGTAGGAGGAATGGAGAAAAAAAGAAGGGTGACATGACTCTTTAAATAAATGCGATTAGAAATATAATAAATGCATTAAATGCAAAGGGTTTTCTCCTCCTTCTATGTCATCAAATAATCAGTTTAGCCAAGGATAAAAAAAATCCGGGATAAAGGTAGCAAGAGTTAAGGAAACAAAGTGATATCTTCTCTTTTAGCCAAACAGAACATTAAAAAAAAGCTTTCTGATTTCTGCGTAAGTAAAGATACAATCTTCTATTATATTTTAGTTCCAGGCCAGCATAAGAGGAGCTACAAAATGCAACAACATCTGAGGGGCTTTTATCTGGGAATGCTGGCACACAGAGAATTCGGGTATAGTAGTTTGGATTAATTAGCATTGAGACAGCTTTAAGTACAAGCTAAATTTGAGATAAGGCTACTCGGCTTTCAGTATTTACTCAATTAGTGCAACCATTTTGTGTTCTTTGTTACATAAATATACTCCAGAGGAAAACACGGGAGATCTTTCTCCATCTTTTGCTTTCAACAGACCGTAGAGCTTTTACTGCTCCCTGGGACACAGAAATGTGTGTGATAGGCACAGCTGTGACCTTATGGAGTTACCTCTGCACAGAACAAGGGCTGATGCAAAGCAGAGCAACACACTCTGTGTCCATTGCTGGAACCAGCACACCAACGTCAGAAATTTCTCCATTCATGGAAGAAATCTAGAAAGCACCTTTTCTTGGAGCAGCACTAGCTATTAGCCCATGGAGGTGGAGGGAACCATATGGAGTACTGCAGATACTTACAGACATCGGCCTGGTGGATATTTCTCGCTCTTATGACTCTTACAGTCAGTAAGTAACACAGAGAGGATTCTATCTGCAGGGAGAAAAACAAACATACAAAAGACAGGAATGAATGTTAAAGTTAGATAGCATATTTACGAGACAGAAGTGATCAAGAGAGATAAACACCCAACTCAGGAACAATTTAGTTGAATTTTCTATGTGATTATGAATTTTTCCTGCTAGCATCTAAATCAAGACTGAAATATTTCTTTTCTTCTGTAGCATGATATGAGGATTTATCTTATTAGAGCTTTTATTTGTTTCTTATCTAAAATCTGACTGCACAAAGTGCTAAGATTCAGTCCCAGCTTGGGAGAAGATTTATTTTTTAAATTTCCAGGGGGAAAATGAAGAGATGCTTCAGACCCTTTCCAAGGGATAAAATTATTATTGTGGTGATTACCTTCTATCCAGTCATTACATATATTTGGTCTCCTGGTTATGGAAAATGATTTCCTCATATTCCTGCTCTTTTAAATGTACAGTACTCCACCGAGTTAAATGCTGACCTCTGATCCCCAAACAAATTTTAAGATCAGAGAAGGAAATTGCTGCTTTGCACTTCCACCATGCTACTTGCTAAGCATGTGTTTTTCATTTACAGGGATATGGCTGCCCTCTTGAGCTAAGGTCACCTATGACTTTCTTGTGAGAAGTTTATCGCTAGTTTTGAAGTATGTAAACTCTTCACGTGTCGAGTTTCTTTGCACTGTTTTGCATAAAAAGTGTAAACAATGTTTTACACCTGATAAACTCTTGTTTGTTCCCTTTGGCTTCCCTCTTTCATATTAGCCCTCATTTCTGAACTCAAGTACAACTTCTTAGCCTCTCATATTGCTGTTCTGATCTCATATTGGAGTCCAAACATGAATTCATATCTCCTCTCCCTTTACCATGAAATAAACAAACAAATAACTTCCACATAATCTTTTATTTCTACCATAGGAGCCAGGGAAGGAGGGGGAAGACACAACGTGCTGGAATATAAATCAGCAGGAAACTTTTGCTCCAAAAGACCTAAAAGGCACTTAGCACAACTACGGGGCCATGGACAGGTAGAAACTCCACCTATACTGCAAAATATTGCAGTATATACTACATAAAAACTATGAAATGCCATTGCCATCCCTGAAGTGGCATTAGCATGACACTGACCCATTAAACCCACTGAGAAAGAAGTGTGACACAGGTATTGCAGGGAAGGAGAGCAAGACTTTTAGTTGGACTGTCTGTTTAGTATGTACTGTGCTAATAATATCATAAAAAGTGAAGTGCATCAGTGTTCATAGGCTTATTGGAATATATGTCCATGTGATGTCTCTACAAATGTTTAACCTGAGTGTATCAATGCAGGCAACCAGGGCTAATGAATACGTGTTGTTGAGACTGGGGGCAGTTAGCAAGTAGGCTAATGAAGAAACAGGTGAAATCAGCCTCCAGGTAACCAAAGTATCCCGTTATAGGAAAAGGCACCAAGAACATCCATGCTGTTCAGCTGCACAGCAGGTCACTGGATGTGCAAATCAGGGGTGTCAAACCACTGCAAAGGGTCCCAAGAGTAGCTGTGTATCAAACCACCAAGGGCACTTGAATTCATGTCTAAAACCTAACTCCTAAAGGCACAGAAATGAGGCAAGTACAGAAAGTGCTCAGTAATTACAGAATCAATAACTGATGCTGCGAGTGGCTGGCTTTGGAGAAGACAATTCCTGGAAAGGCTTACCTCAGTTTCATGGATCAGAAGCCACCTTTGTGGCGATCCCAGTGTGCCAAGAAGGCAGTGCAGATTGAATAAAATACTCAGGCATGTGGAGGTGCTCTGTCATGACCACAGAGCCTTGACTTAGACATCACAGAGCTATAAATAACAAATGACCAAAATCCTGTCAGCTCTGTGAGTTTTGCCTAAAAAATTTGAGGTGTTTGGTGTGTTCTTCTGAAACTACTGTGACCCCTTAAGTGTAGAGAGTTGTATTTCAGGGTATATTTTCTCATCTTTGGGTTTTCCATTCAGCTAATCAAGAAAAAGTTGGCTGTTCCTTAGGCTGTGAGCACAGCACCTGTTGCTCAAACGGAACAAGAGGGAGTTCCTAATTACTGCTATATGGCTTCAAACGAGACAGAGGAAGGGTAAAAATTTTTTCTAACACATCCAGTCCTCCCATTTCCTAGAGGAGAGATTTAATGTCTGAAGGCTCCTGGGAATCTACTAGTTTTTACTAGAGACTGGAAGAGGGATTAATTCAGGAAATCAGGTGTTGAAAATCCACTTTAAGATTCTACCATACTATAGTGAAAATAAATGGCATAATTTCCCAGCTCTTGCTATCTACACTGGCAGTAAACTTGTCCTTGTGCTTTAGCGAGACATATGTAGAGAAAGCCTATTGAAACCCATCCTTTTAAAGATATTAGTCTTGTTTAAACAGAGTGTTCCCCATGTGCCTAGGACAGGAAACCACACTAGGAATTTAACATGAAGCAAGACTGTGTAAGTGGAATGATCAAAATGATAAGCAGGACAGTGTTTCATGGAGGTAGCTGGATGGGTTACAGTAGTTAATTACATTGTTTGGCAGATACTGAACCCTATCTGTTTTCACCCAGCCTCCACCCAGCAGGAAAGTCCCCTTTTACAGTTTCCTTTTGAAATTTTCCCTTGCGGTACCTTTGTAAGAGAAGTCCTCTGTTTCCCATCAGGATTCAGCTGCATAGTTCCGTCTCCTTGTTGAGAGGTTTGAGAGATCAGGTCCTGGAACAAGAAGGGCCAACCTTATCCCTGGAAAAACCATCATGTCTCTTAAAGGCAATCCTCACTGGGAATTAAGAACTTCAGAGCCACAGGGACAGGGAGCCCATGGTCAGTGCTGGCTGTAGAGCCTTGGCAGGAACTGGGGTTTCCTGCGGTGCCCGGTGCCATTGCCCAGGCTGTGCTTGCCCCAGTAAGCCTGAGCAGAGGCGTAGCAGCCAGGTAAGGTCCACCCTTCATGACACATGGGGAGGGGAAGCAGGTCCTGGCCCTGGCTGTTAAAGGAACAGCAAACCTGTCTCCCATAAACACACCCTGTCATCAATCTTTCACCTTGAAGTACACCTCCATATTATTTAATACTTATTATAAATTTGCATATATTGTGTCTCTGAAATTAATAAACCCTCTAAATATTCAAAATGCTCCCCTTGTCAATAATCTCTTGCTCCCCAAATAGTTTGCATTTTCTTCCTGTGGTTTACTGTAATTTTTAAAGTTTTGATACTGATGCCTTGACTTTCTTCATCCTGTGTAGAATCATTGTAGTCAATGGTAGGTCAAGAAAGTAGTATCATCTTTGCACCACATGCAGCACAACCACTTAAGATCCTGGATGCTTTGCTTTGCTCTGCACCCTTCTTACCTGAGACAAAATGCCATCTTGGTCCATTGTGGTCACATTCACACACACGTCCAGTGTTATCTGCAGCAATGCAGTCTCACATCTCCCAGCTTCCACAGACACCAATAGCTCAAAATGTCTCATATGCAGGTGAGCAACTATTTTATAAACTGACTCAGAGCTCCACCTCTGACTGGTTTCTTAAAACCAGTTACTCTCCTCCCATTTTCCTGTGGTAGGAAGCTGAATCCTGTGGTCAAATAAGTATGAAAAAATACCTTTGCCTATATAGCAGGTGGAAGTACTGTGTTTGAGTCATTTTGTTCTGTACTGGCCAATGGCAGGTTTATAACTAAATGTTAGAGAAGAATGCCCTCTTACCTGAGCACTGAGCTTTCAACTTAGCAAGACCTCAAAGCCCACAGAAATACATACTCTGTAATAAGATACAGCAACAGTATATAAACTGAATTTATGTTAACTGAGACAGTAAGCAGATACAATAAAATAGCTAATGAGAAAAAAAGAAAAAAGAGAGACACGGCACTATTGCTCTCAGACTCACCTGGTTATTGCAAAAAACAGTTTAAGGCTTTCTGAACCACATGCCTCTACAACCCCAGATCTAGGCATGCAGAGCAGCACACTCATATGGTGGTTTATATCTACTCAGCCAAGGTCCAGCAGGGCTTGGTATCTCCTCAAGTCATTGTATTCCTTCCCTCTTCTTTCCTATGGCCTGTTATTATTACTTTTGTGTTTAGATGTGGAGTCCTGAAGCAATGACTTTCCTTAGCTTAGCTCCACCCCATGAATACTTCTGCACGGTTTCCCAGCTCAGACTGACTCTGGCTGCAAACTAGCTGCATGTAAGTGCCCCTGTCTGACCCAGTGAAACCTGCCAGCCAGATGCAAAACTCAGCCTTGACCTCACACTGCCCTCTCCAAAGCCCTCGGCACAACTGCGACGCCACTGCTGGGGCAGGACACCTGCCCCTGTCCACACACAGCTGACCACTGTGCCATCGGAATTGGCACGGCTCACAGCTCACTGGAAGAGGATTAGAAAAGGCAGCCAAAGACTGTTGCATCATCCACAGATCGTAACAGATCAAACTTTCTGGGCAAAGGGATTCCTTTGGCTTTTCTACTTCCCCAGTACATTGTCTACGAGCAAAGAAGTGCTCATTCCCTGAGCGTTCTAGAGCTTGCCAGTCAAACATTGCCACTGGCCAGCAGAGGTCCCCTTTGCACATTCCCGTGCAAAATAACATCAACCGTCATCACAGCCAACTTGGTGGAATAAATTTTTGCCATAGGCTATAGTATTTCATAACGCCATGAAGGGTTGTGTCTATACACATGGCATGTTTCCTCTGTGTGCCAGCTGCAATGATGTAGCCTGATGAAATGCATTTTTCATTGGGTCACAGAAAATTGGCAGCATTGGCATGTCAGTCATGTCTAAAGACCATGCTTTACTGTGACATCTCTTTGGAGGGCAAAGCTATAAGCCACACTGTCCACCAGGATGGGACCTCCGAGGCTTTCACTCCCACAGTGCCAGGGGCCAAAAACTCTCATTTTCATGAACAGCATTTACAATCTATATCAGAGACAGCCCTTGCAGGAGTGAGGGACCATGGCTCACTCTGTACTCCTGCAGTCTGTCTCTGAGACATTCCTTTATCCATGATACCCACAGCAAGTATTTGGTATGCTCTTTGCAGAGATAAAAACAGTTTTGTTTTCCAGTAACAAGGAACACACTGTGAACCTGAAGCATATTACTGAAATGCCTGAATATGTGGAGCAAGGCAGAATGTTCATTTTGCAAACAAGCCTTTATTGTCTGGTAGTGTGTACACAAAATTTTTACATGTAAATAACATTTCTTCAGAACTGGAGGCAGCATGAGTTTAAGCTAAAACTATGTTTTTCTTTTCACAGCAGGGTTTTCAGGTAAAAATAGACGTAATTCCTGGGATTATTTGCGGAGCACATAGCATCATATTTCTGAACATGACTAGTGAAACTACACAGAACAAACAAACAAAAAAAATATCAGCAGAAGTGCATAGTTGCTCAAAACCTAAAGAGTTTCAAACATTAATATTTATGCTATGATCTTTAGGCTTGCAACATTAGGCTACAGTTGTACAAAAATGCAAGTTTTATTTTGATATAACAAATGACTAAGTGTTGGGAAAGTCATTGTGGACCGATTTGTAAAGATAATTTGTCATCTCTCCTTGCTAAAATGAAAATTCTCAGAGCCTCATTCTGTAACAAGCCAAACGTTATTTGGCTGTGAATGAAACCTGTTATTTTCAGGTTGGGTTCCCTGGGCTAACGAGGTAGGCAGTCTATTAAAAAGAAGTTATGCTTCAAAACAAAGATGTTTTGTAAAATATTAACATGAAATGTTTCAACTTACCCAAGCATTTTCCCTGGTTTATTTTAGTCCCACATTATAATATCTAGTTGATAGATTTTTTTCTGACTGAATAGACTCTGTTCAAAAATTTTCCAGTTTTCTTTAGGATGTAAAACTTATTAATAAAGTGTGTTTCTATTTGACTTGCTCCTGGAATGCAAAAGTTGTTATGGATTTATAATTTTTACAGGTCACCCTCAGCACAGTTCAGAACAGTTAAAAAAGGCACTTTCAATAAAATGGAAAATGAAGGAAGTTTAAAAATGCAAGCCCATACAAAGGTAATTGGTGGTTTTTTGCTAGACCCTATGCATGGTCTTTGGATAGTTTTAAGATGGTCTTAGTTGTTGCAGACTACTGACTCACCTCTGCCCAGTTTGTACAGGCAGAACTAAACAAATAAGAATATTTGTTGATAGGCATATGACCTAAACCGTTTTCATGGAGTAAGACAGCAGAGTTTTCATTGTCTATTGGAAGTAAAATATTTTAAAGTGCTTTTTTTTAAATTTAAGAATGGCATTTTATTATGAGAAATAACTCAACAGGGAAGAGAAGATCCAGGGTGTTTTATTTTGAAAACTTCAAATTGAAGTGTTGAGGTTTTATATACTGTCTCAGTACAAACCAATTAAAACTGATGTAAATTAACAGGGAATTTTGATGTGCCAAAATTACACCCTTTGCTTCAAAAAAAACCTTTTATGTGAAAAGTCTTATGCCACTTCCTCCTAAGTTGCTCCTTCCCACCGCATATGATTCATTCACAGCCCAAGAGAGCCCAGGATGTGGAGGCAAATCATGGGGCTGGTTGTGTGCACACACTTGCTCCTCTTACATTTCCAGCCTCTGTGGCTGCTCTTTGGGACACTTGCAAAACAGAGTTGACCCAGGGATCCAGTATTAGCTTCCAGTTGTGTCTCAGGTTCTCTTTGTTTTCCAGGGCTGGTTGCACCTTGTGTTCCACAAAGCAGAATTGTGGGAGCAGAAGTTTATACTCCCTACTTATGGCCTGTAGGTGTGTTGGCTGGGTTGTATAACTGTAGCACTGTGGTGATAAAAAATTATTTTCCTTTATGTCATGTATTATAATAAGTTAGGCTTAAAATCATTCTATTTTAAAAATCTAACAAGTATTTTAGGCAGAGTGTTCTACAGACAACCTTAATTTATGGAACAAAACATATGTAAAAATTTCCCACACAATGTCTTTGCTTATAGAGACCACTTCTTGGGAATGGAAAAACCCCAGCAAACCATTGCACCTGCTGGTGTAGCTTCTGTTGTGCAGAATGGCTAGTGTTTGAAAAAGCTGTGTCCCTTCTGGGTCCTAGAGCACGAAAAAATCTTCTGAGAAGATAAGGGCAGTTGGACAAGCGATCAGCACATTTTCTGCTTTCTCCTTTGCATCGCTGTCTGCAAGGCCTGCATAATCATCTGAGAGTTGTTGAGGATGTTGTACTCGCTGAGATTCAGCAGCTTGTGGTAGTTGTCATCGCTGTATCTGACTGAGAACATGCAGTAGGGGGAATGGCAGCTGGTCAAATCAAGTTGGCCTCCCTCCATCTCTGAGCAACAGCGCTTGACACCTGGAGGGAAAGAGTTGTTTTTGCTGTGATACGATGATTATCTCAGTCAGTGCCAAACTGCCCACAAAAGCTCAAAGAGTGGGACTTTCCTCCTGAAGAAAATTCATCGGGTTTAATGACCTGCACAATGCAAGTCATATATTGCCACCCTAGTCAAGAGAACATTGTGGGTCTGAAGTGAGGAGGGCACAAGGGAAAAGTCAGGGATGGCACTGTAATGTTCATCTACAGCTTACTCAGAAACATCTGTCTCATTAAAGCCATGGATCAGGCAAGGATGTCAGCCTGAAAGAGCACTCCAAAAGTCACTGTCAATGCACTGCAGGTCTTACCCCAGGCAGCTGGGATTTCTATGAACCTCAGATGAGGAAGATTAATTGCTAGTAAAAGAATACAATTTAAGTGAGAAAGGAGCAATAGAAATATGTGGAAACTGAGAGTTCCTGCAATGATGAATAAGGTCCAGGGTTCCTGCTATCAGGATCTATCTCTGCATTTCTGTTTCTTGTGTCACGCAAATTCCACAACAGCAGAATTTTGGACTTAAACTCCCTGCTACCTAGGAGTAGAGCAAATGCATCCTAGTAACCTGCAGTAAAGGAATACAAAACAGGTGGCAAAGAAAAGGAATACAAAATAGGTGGCCTGGCAGAAAAATAGTGAGAGGCCCTGAACACAGCACAGTCAGTAAAATGATCCCTGGGCTGATGCTGTACCAAAATGAGACACGCTGATCCTAACATTGCAGGAGTTCAGCCTGAAAGGCATCACCTCCCCCACCATTCATATGTGATGCTATGGTTCCTCAAGTGTAGAATTGAATACCTGGACAATAGACAATATATGCAGGGGGAAATAATCTGAGAGAGCTATACTTTCCACAGGAAAAAAACTTTTTCAATTAGATAGGAACGCTTCAAGTAACAAATGGGAGAGAGGTAAAGGAAAACACCATCCAAAAGACACGGGCCATGTCTGTTCACTTAGAGCCACAAGGAAGACAGGAGTGAACATAATAACTTTGGCAGGCATGGGGAAAACAAGTTTAATTAGCTGAAGTGCTCCCCCAAGAACCCAGCCAGCAAAGATGGCCAGCAGCAAAGAAGGCGGCTCTGTCCGAGTCAGGGAAGCAGTGGTGCCTTTTGTTTAATGCTTTGCTACTACCTGTAACTTACCAGGTGCTTTGTACTCTTGGAAGGTATCATTCACAAGGGGAAGAAAAATCACAATTGGACATCCTGGCAAGTCTGAATCTTGGAAGATGTAGCACTCCTTCAGATTTTTCTTATCTTCATCAGTCAAAGAAATTGTTGGGAATGGGATTTTCTGCTCTGAGTAGTATTTACATGCCTTATCTAGAGACTGGAAGATCACAAAAATGGTCAGCATTGGAAATCAACTTCCTTATCTAAAGGCCTCGAACTGTCATGTACAATTAAGCTTTAGTGACTCAGGTCCCATAGGGTGAGTTGCTTCTTATCAAGGGTTACTCTACACGTAATTACCACACACAGTAACCACATTGCTAATCACAAGCTGTAAACGCAGTTTCAAAATTAAAGAATTCACCCAGGACATTGCTTTTGTTTAAAAATTGGAGCAATTCGCAGAAGTTTAGGGTAAAGACTGAGTTTCAGCAAACGAAAGAGCCTGTGTTATTAAATTCCTGTAGAATTTACTAGGAAAGAAAATCACAGCAAGAAAATGTTTAAGGGATCTTATTATGTACTTGGAAGCCAGGAGAAAAGAAAGTTAGGTTTGAATGTGTAATTATGTCTCTGCCTGTGTAGGCATTATGGCACAGTGTTAAGTGAGACTGATACTCTGCTGAGAAAGCCAGAAGTACTGGGCTATGCTGTATCTTTTCCCTGAAATATTTAGTAAGATATCATGTCCTAATATGTACGGTGTTATTTTCTCTGCATCATCTAATAGTGAACACTATCAAGCAGAGAAAGGTTTCTACTAATGTACCCAAAATTGTAGCAGCCTTTTAAAATAAATTTTATCTAGACAATGAATGAGGCTGAAATAAAACTTCATTACATCTGTCTCATGCAACACACAGCTTATTAGCAGTAGCACAGCTGTTCTCATTCTCAAAATGTAATTCTACTTAAGCAGGCCAATATGCTTAATAGTGAGTTTTCAACTAACCTCAGTTCATGACATAAAAAGACACAAACTTCTTTTCTGCCAGTCCTTATAGACAGCTAATTAACTTTATCTCCATGAAATGGGGTTTCTGCAGGAAGATGCTCATCACTGAATTTTACTTGTAGCATCTTCCTGTCAGCACAGAAATGATCTGCTGCTGATACCCACTTAACCCTTTTTTATATTCTAGCTTAAGTCAGAAGAAATCACTTTCTCATCTTTATGAATATTCCCATGCAGAGTCTGGAAGCCTGCTTGATTCAGCATAAAGCAGAAGAGGCTACTCCCATCATTCTGGAAGAGACCATGCTGACAGCCCCTTGAATAATTCAACATGTTCATAAACCAGCAAGAAAGAGTCCAGAAATGCCAGGAAGAAATAAGAACAGTATTAATCACTATCGTGAAAAATACAGGGGAATGCGGATGTTATAAACTGAACAGCTGATAAAATCAGTTCTGGATGCCACAGGCTGGGCATTTACAAGTAAAAGGAAACACAACACATGGTAACAAGAATGTCCTCACCAGTGTATGTGATCCAGTAGTATAACTTAGATATATGATGACATCCACTTCTCTCTGTGGCCTTAAAAGTGGTGCACTGCTGGTATTGATGAAAAATCCAGCATCTATCATGCCCAGGTGATCAGGATTTTCCATGAGCTGGTTGGGACGTGAGTCTAACACAGTGTCTAAAAGGAAAATATTTTTTTGAATAAGAATAGATCTGTGGCTATTTTGACTGGAAAAAGAAGTGTAAAGTGGAACTGACCATTCCAGAGGCCTGGTTTAATTTGATTGCCACACTACTGGATCATCAAACAGGCATGACTGCAGAACACCTAAGCTCCTGTTCTGAAAAACCTGTGTTGAGTTTCCAGGCATATATTCCATTAACAAGTCACACTTGTTAGTGCCAGTAAGCTATGTCTAATAATTAACCTAAATCTGCCTTGCCTCATTTCAGTCATTGTTTCATCTTCTCTCTCTCACTGATTTAGAGAATGAAATATTTTCAATCCTTTATTATATCCAATCCATATTTGGACTTATGCTCATGAAAAGGTCCCCACTTCTTTGGACTAGAAAACCCCATTCCTTTCCAGTTTCCTCTTATAGGTGATATTTTCTTGGATTTTTCAGGTGCCTCTGAAGTCAGACATATAATCTTGCCAAATTAAGACTCCCATGTTCACTCTGTTCTCTGCCACTTTAAATTTGGCTCTGTCAGCTTCAAGTCTACCCTCTCAGTCTGGACTACAGAGGTCTCAGCTGAAGCAAATGAATACAAACATGAAGTCTTAAATACCTGGCAACACTGAAGTCTTAGTGTCTTCTCTCCATTCAGAAAATAAATGTTCTCTCAGGAGGATTTTTATCCCCCGTCAAGCATGACAGGCTTCTTTCCTAAATTTCCCACCCCAAAACTACCTGAAAATGAGGCCAGTTAAATATTAGTCGCCATCACCTTTCCACCGACAGAAGTGCTGGTTCTCCATGTAGTTGTTATGCAGCTGGTAGCCCTTCAGGAAATTGTGGTGCTGGGCAACGGAGAAGCGGTCGGTCAGTGCTCCCCGAAGGGCGCTGGACAGGGGGCCAGGGGGGGTGTACATGCGAGTCCTCAGCTCGTGGGGTCTTGTGGGCAGCACCGGGTCTTCATCTAGAGGAGGGGAGAAAAAGTGGTGAACTGCTTGTTAACTAATATTCCCTGTTGGTTGCCCTGGCACAAAGGAGTTCTCAGGGGCTACTCTTGGATGATTCACTAAACACCCACAAACTCTTCTGAAGGAAGGGAATGGCTGCTGGACAAAGCTCTGTTGATGGTCTTAAGCTTCGGCCTGAAGACAGTTCATCAGAAGCAATCTTTAGTCTTGGAAAAAGGACACCTTAATGAAATCAAGCAATTCAGAAAATTTCAGTCAGAAGTTAAATATCCTCACAGGAAGATAGCATGAAGCAGAGGTAAGCATGGAGAAAAGGGGGCTGATGAATATGCTACTGCTTAGTCAGATAGGCAACAACAGCAACCACTGGGTCTATTGCAACAGTGACAGCTACCACCCAATAATCACTAAATGAGCATACACTTAATCAGCTGAGTGAGAGCACCCCAGGAAAACCTGGGGCACACATTCATACTCAGAAACTATGCGTAGTTTAGGGGGTGGGTAGATGGCATGTGGGTGAAAAGGTGTGGTTTCTAGAAATGACAATCTGCATTGCCAGCCCAAGAGGCTGAGAGTGCAGCAGGAGAGACTTGGTGGTTTCCATGATTGCACAGATGTATTTCTGTATTTTTCAGGATGTCTGTAATTATAGTTACTATCATATTAAGTGATTTAGCAATAAAATCGTGGTTTCTGTATTGCTTCAGAAAATACCCTCTGGGCCTCATTTATCTTTGTGTCAATATGAATCCAATGCAGTAATTACTGTACTGAGTAATAAAATGAAAACCCAGGAAATATTGATTAACCAATTGATACCAAGGTTTATTGTCCACATAGGCAGTAAAAATTACCATATTCTCTGCAGTTGGTTCTTGGTTCTGTATGGCTAAGTGAGAATGGTAATGCCAAAACACTTTCTGAGAAACGTCTGACCCCTCTAAAACATCCTCTGAAAGAACCAGTAGAGCTTTAGTAAGTGTTGTAATTACAGCAGCCTTTCCCTGATTACTCTCTTCCTCTTAGTCTATCCAGTGTGAGGGGAAGTCGCTATCTCTTAGTAAGATCCTATGATGCCAGCTTCAGCAAAGTTGACAAGATGATGCCAAAAGCCATATAGGAAAATAAATGACCATAAATGAAAGGCTTAATAATTTCTCACCAACTTCTTCTATTCTGTCTTGTGTCCATCTCTTCCAGAAGTCCTCTGAACTGTGGGACAGTCCCCATATTTGTAACAGGTTCACAGAAAATATACTGCTCCACATACCTGTAAAAGGAATTAGTGAACACAAGGACACATTTTAACAAGAAAATGCCCTTTTTCTTTCACTTTGAACTCCTTTTAATGGCTTAATTTTTTAATGGGCTTAATGCAAATATTTCTAAACTTCCATTCTGTTAAATTCCTCTTAACTTTCTATGTCATTGTTTCAGGCTGTGCTACCATCAGCTTGGTGCCTAACCTACTACATGGCTCTGCCACATGGTAAAGAAAGAAAAGAATGTGAGACAAGTAAAGGAGAAAAAAGATCCACTCGCTCAAGAAGCAAAATAAAGAATTCAGATAAAACATACATCACAAACACTTCCTTTCCATTCCCATCTTCCTTTCTCCAGTTTATCTTCTTCTTCACTTACTCTGAGCAGTGACTCTTTCAAACACCCTGAATTGTTTCACAAGGGGATGAACTGCCTTTTCAGATGTTTGGTTTGTAAGACAAGATCTCACACCACAGCTTGTAAAGGCATGCAGTGGGCTCCAGCTCCACTTGGCACTCTTTTCTCCATCCAGGATTGCCCCTCTCTGCCTCCCCACAGGGGCACTGGTGGCTTTGTTGACAAAACAGAGTGCCACCTGTTCACCAGTCACTGTAAATTTAAATCTGACTATCACAATTGGACTTAAGTTGGAGTTCATAGAGAAATCAGAAGAATAACCAAAGAAGTGGGAGCTATTACAATGAAAGAATTAAGGAGCCTCATGTATTCTATCTCTAAGACACAGACAACTCATCTACCAAGACAGTGACAAGAAACTGAAAAAATATGCAGGTTTTTTTACTGTATTCTTTTGGATAAACTACCGCTCCCATTTCCCAGCAGGCAGTGTTCAGTATGTTAGGACAGAACTATCTACCCACTGGTTAACAGGATTACACGCCTCCAAAGTGCCTCTGTGCCAGGACAACGCTATACATCACCTTGAAGGTAGCAGATGCGGGATTCAGGGAGCTTTTTTAACAAGCGGCCCATGAAGAACTCGCTTCCGAAATGCTCCGTGCGAATGAAGGCGCCGTACTTCAGAAGTCCCACCTCGTAGGGAGTGAACTCCACCCACTCTGCAATACAGCCACAAGGAGACACTTAGAGGATTTCCAGGTGGGTGTGGGGAGCAGGGAAGCTCAGGTATACATTGGCCTGAGTTACGTTTAATATGTTGCCTTTGCAAAGCCTCACTCATAACTTAAGACCAATTATACTCTCTATGTGTGGTACTAATGGAGAGAGAACTAGTTTTTGACTTTCTTGGATATCCTCTCCAAGTGAAGAGCAGTTGTCTGATATAACTGCAGTGTGAGTGAAAATTGGGACAGAAATGTCATGGACCGTAATTTTGTTTTCCTTCAGAAATGGTTCATTTTCTTGCCTCAACAATAAAAAATTTGATCTGAATTTTCCTCTTCCCCTTCTCCTCCATCTGATTCTCCACAGGAAAAAAACTCAAACAAACAAAACAATGAAAAAATCAACAGAGTCAGCTGGGAGATTGGAAAGTTGGAAGCCTTCCCAAACTGTGCCATAACTATGTGGTCATTCTTCATATTTAAACAATACCCAGCCATTGAGAAAAAGCAATTCTCCTTTATAATAATAATTCAAATACTTCTCATTCTAGGCGGATATAATAGTACTTCAAAAATGGCCTTTCTGGCAGAACTTCTACGGTGTATGTCTAGACAGTGAAAAGCTGCTCCCCAAAACCCTTGTATTAAAATTGTAAGGCATGGAGGTGATGGTTATTTCTCCAAAAAGCAACTAACACATCAAGATTGTTTTCTCCAAGTGCTACCAAGAAGAGAAGAGTGATGACAAGAATTCAGCTGCCAATTTGAGCCTCAAAGGATCCAAAACAACATCCTAACCTTTGAAATCATTGGTGCTGTAACTGTCCCGGACACAGACTGACACATAGATGGGCAGTGGGTTCTGGCCATCACACAGTGCTTCTTGCTGCTCCGAAAGCTTGTGGGGGTCTTTCTGGTTTTGAAAAAAAAATGTTATGTGAGAGGAGATGGAAACAACACATGGTGAATTCACTGGCCCCGGTGCTGGAGGAGCCAGGTGGCTCCACCCCCAGCATTCAGGACATACCCCGGCAGCTCCATCACACCGAGCTCTGCAAGTAGCCCCAGCAACCAGCACAGACCAGGCTCCCAGGCTCCAGCCTGGCTTTGTGCATGGATTCACAAAAAGATGAGGAGGGAGACAACTACTTCTGCACACATGTCTATACTTCCTAGGAAGTATTGTCCTGACAAGTAGGAGGAGGGGTGGGCTGCTCCTTAGGCTGAAGAGTGTAGTAAGCCATCCTTGCTCTCTGAATCTGAAGGAAGCCCTTGAGCATGTTGATACTTCATTTCCTTTCCTACCACACAACAGCCATCACAGTCCAGCCTTGTAAGGGGACTGAAATTTGGCAGCAAATTATTTGCACTTCACACACTTTTTCTTTCATGAAAAAGCATATTGTCATTTAAGAGGTTTATAAAAAAACATGAAATTTCATGAACTACTGAAAAATTTAAGAGCAGCTAGTTATACAAAATTAGGGAGAGTTAATGGTTACATAGCAACAGTCAGCACTGCTCAAAGGGGGAAAATGTTTGGTTAAATTGTGAGGGGGACCTCATCTATCTGAGATTAAAAGAGAGGCATCTATTTAGCTCATACCTTTGTTTAACACCTAGTATTCCTCTCTGCATGCATTTGTGTTCTGTTTACATATACATAATTCTACAGATGTACTTATACAAAAATAATCCTTAATGAATGGTTGAATGACTGTAGCATTTCTGCCCCCGCTGAAGGACACTTCTCCTCAATGCTCAACCACTCACCTTTCCCACTTTCCAAGTGCCAAAGCACACATCCTGGAACTGTGATCCAGATGGAGAGAAAAGGCAGTGGACTGCTGTACTGTAGGGGTAGAAACCCCTTTAAGTAACAGAAAGGCAAATTTGTAACTACTTATAAAAATTAGTATCACTTCAACCACGTGAGTAGTGCTTCTGAGCAAAAGTTAAATATGCACTTGCCTCCAGTGTACATGCATATCAAGTTACCTGCCAGCAATTCACTGAGCTTTCTAGCTGTTTCAGTGTTCTTGAGATAGTTTTCACATTGTTGAGATTACTCTGCTTTGCACTTCGAATTCATTTTGCATGAGTAATTTGCATCCTAGGTGCACTTCCCAAGATTGCCTTCACTTCCATTTAAATAGCAACCAGAGTTAAAATGGCTGCATCCACAACCTAGTTTATTAACATATAGGACATATTTCTCTCTAGGCAAATTATTAAAGGAGTTTTAAAAATCTGGCATTTCGTTAACACAGAAAATTCCCCTCTGCTTGGTGGTACATTCTCTGAAATGATGGACTAGTTTCCTTTCCATCCACTAAGGGAAAAACGCATGGTTCTTTAACAAATGGAATATACATCATACCCCATCATTCAGTAAGTACTCAATCATGAGACCCCAAAGATCTATAAATGATGTCCTGTATCCTTCTTCTTTCCGCTGGCAAAGCTGCTTGTTGTAGTACTTCATGCGATCCATAGAGAAACAACCCATCTTGCATTTTGTTGCTTGTTTCTGGGCTTCACCAATGTGTGAGTCCAGGTCCTTCTGTGACCAGTAGGCATCTCTGTATAAGTTGGCCATGGTCCTGGAGAAAGACAATACAGACAGCAAAAGTCAAAAGAAGCAAAAGAGGACTGGAAATTTTGGCTTTCAGAACAGAGGTTTACATTTAGGCATTTCCTTGTGCTCACACATACTCTGGTTTAGCTACTCCATTCAGCAGAATGAACACTCCAGTGTTTCTATGACTGTTTTTAAAGATGGCCCTGAAGAATTAAATGGGGTTTTTGTTCTTGACCTTTTTTTTAAAAGCAGAACTGGCAGAAGCTGAAAGGATAAAACTGCCAGGTGTGAACCCAGGTACATTTGTGAAGCACAAATTAGGCAGAAAATTATAATAAATTTTTTTGCTTGTTTTTCAAAACTTTAAATTCATTTGTATCAGCTGCTCTCTCTTGGCTTTGATTAACTTAGCGTTAATCTTATGATATCACTATGCTTTGTTTTAACATCATCCTCTATTTACTAACCTCCTCTACATGGGACAATCAGACATTAGGCAGCTGTAGGTCCTGTGAGCAGGGAATAACACTGGCCAGGGAAACACAAAACTGGCAATTTGTGGGGGTAAGTGTGCACTATCCAGCAGTTTTTTCCAGTTAGAAATCACAGCCAGTCTCAGAAGTTAATGGGAACCACAACAGCTGGGACATCAGTGGAGAAAGGAAGAGGCATGATGCTATGGGCATCTACAGTTAGCTCCACAGTAACTACTTACCTCAAAAGGATCTTGATGAGTGTAACTGTCATATGCACATTTAACTGCTGCACACCTGGAGTTGATAGGCACAGTAAAAAATTGCTTAAAGAAAAAGTGTGCACCAAGTCAAGCTTATATTTAATGGCCTGTTGCTGAGAAATTTGTTCATTATGATGTTTGAAAAAATCTCCCAATCCTGTCTGCTTTTAGAAGCTACTCTCTGCAGCAGTGTGACCCTCAAAAGGCCTGGTCAGGCCTCCTGTTTGAGCTGGCTTACCATGTGGTACCAGACAGCCCGCTGATGTATGTTACACAGTCCAGGAGATTTAACTTCTTGAGTCCCATGAGGCTGCCATACAATCCTGTCATTGACTTCAGTCCTCCGCCTGTCGTGATGATAGCCACGACGGGGACCTGTTGGGCAGAGGGAGGATGGGACATTCACACTGACAGCATTCAACATTGCATCCCAAACTGCAATGGCTTCTGGTCACCACAGCCAGGTCCTGATCTCAGAGCACAGGTCCCTTTCCAGAAGGAAAGACTCCAAAACCAAGCAACAACTGCTACTGCCACTTATTTCTCCTTGGATAAACATGAGTTCAGAGATAAAGCCAAATCTGGGTCCTTGCCCATCTCTAGGGCAAATATGGGCGCAGATGAATAAGAAGAAACTTTCTGTGGAAACAACAATGTATTTTCTCTATATCTCTCACTCCATCACTCTTCTTACTGTACACAGACTACTAACATATGAAAATCTGCATGATAATCCCATAAAGAAATACACTCAGTTCACAACCACTGTTGTTAAGCTACTTCAGTTGTTCTTCCGTATCTTGAAGTTATTTTAAAATAAATTATATTTATTTTAAGGAATTTCAGAACTGCAAATATAAGAATATAAGAAGCACTCAGATGTTTGTCCTAAACTCTCACAAAGTGGTGAAATTGGAACAAGGGGAAAAAAAATCCTTGCTGTGTAATGTATTCAGTACTTCTGAACCAAGCCAGTTATAGCTCAGCATGGCAGGAATAAACACACCTCAACTATGACAAATTCCAATTTGATAGTTACGAAGCATGATGACTGCAACCAGTGTTTTCAGTAACAAACCTTGCCAGCAGAAGCAAATGTACTTAAAGACACATGGACAGACTTGTACCTGCACAGCAGATTTGTGTGGCCTGTTTTGCTGACCACTCATTTACAGGAGTACATGAAAGCACTAGAGATTCAAGTTCTATCCCCTCAGCACACACGTACTTCTTGATCCTGCAGATCATGTGGTAGGTGAAAAACATTCTTGAGAGCACTTGCTACATATCTCTTTCTTTTCCCCAGGAAAGCCATCTCTTCAGAACATAAATTAAACCCAAAGCGCATGTCCAGGTCTTGGTGGCATGAACAATTACTAAGATAAAAACAGACACATATGTTAAATACTAACACACCCATATCAATCTTAGGACTTTGATCAAAGATGATTTACGGCACCCTTCCCTTCAAACAGGATGATGTAACATGACAGGAGCAAGAGAGAATAATTTTACTGCTGTTAAAAGTAAGAAACTTATGCCAATTAGTAAGACTTACTAGTGGCATTATGCCCAATTACTGCTAGTTGGAAGAAACTATGTACAGTATTTACAAATAAAACAAAATATTTAAATAAATATTCTACAACTAGAAGACGGACAAGTTTAGAAAATCTGTGCAAATGGTCAAAAGTGGAAGTATCGATTCCCATTTCACAGGCTATTTTCTCATTCGAAATCTAGAATAACACACAACTTTCAAAGGCTGGCATTTTCAACCTGAAGGAAAATGCTCCTTTTGAGCATCTGGAATGGGAACTCATCCCCCTCTAGCGGTGAGCACCGCTGGGGAGGGTGGCCGTGGAACACAGCTTGCTGGACAGACCTCGGTGACATCCAGCCCCTGGATGGCCGGAGATGGGTCACGGGGCAGGATTCCACCCCTGCTGCTCTGCTGTGCCTACACTTGCACTGGCTGTTCCAGGGGTCAGTACTGGAAGTTCTATTCCACATCAACGTTGACTCAAAAATTGTAAGGCACAATTTATCCCAGAGGAAGATTTCACTGGCGTCTATTTTGAAATTAAGTCATTCCTTAAGACCCCATGGTTGTAGTTTATTTCTCTGGGCATTTGTGCTCTTCTGCTCGTTAATCTCCCTCCTGGTTCTTCCTGCCCTGCTCCTACAAGACATCAACAGGCAGGAGATGGGCATGGTCAGGTCGGAGCTACTTGGCCAGGTACTGTCAAACAGCAGGGCTTTGCTTTTTATTCCAGTGACAGAACCTCTCTCTTCTACTGGGTCCATAATTTCAATGAAACTAGTAAAGAAATGTAATCATGAGCTTTCTCCACCACCAGATTTGGATAAAATCAGCCAAATTACTATGACCCTATTTGTAAATGAAGATACACAGTGGTAATTGAGTTAGGTGGAGCTGCAAAAGCCAGTTTCCATTGTAAATCAAGATACAAACAAACTGTTTCTAAAGCGCTCTGAAAGTAAAATAAATAAGCAGGAGGTGTTTTTCCTGTTGTGGAATAATACTGATTTTCCTGTTATCATCGACCGCTTGCCATTTTGAAATGAATGACAGAAAACCCTGTTTGAATTCAAAATTATTTTTTTCCTTTTATTTCTTAGTCAGGCACACACAGAAAAATACCAGTTTGTCCAGTTCTGTGTGTTCCAGACAGCTATGGATAACCTGAAGTATCTCCATGTTTACTGATGAGTATTAATGAGCACATCTATAGATGGCAAACCACAAGCCAACTTGTTTACCTTAGTTTCTACTCAATATATAGTACAACTGACTTAACAGAATACAAGGTTTATCACCACTGAATATTGACAGTACAGCAAAAAATAATTCTTCATTTCTGATTAAATTAAATGTTTACTTCTGACTATTCTTTTTTTGTTGTTGTTGTCAGCTAGCTTTGTTCTTTTTGTGAATTTCAGAGGTTGGCACTGACCAAAAAAAATTTCTGTAGTCAGAAGGAAAGGTATAATGCTGAAATAAACATGTGTATTTTAACATTTTACCAATATTTACTGATTAAAGTCAAATCTTCCTAAGGTTAATTATGTATTATACATTGTGCATTTTCTGACTGAGAATACTTAGGTGTGTCATTTTCATGTGGCTAAAACAACAGCAAAATCAATGAACCAAGTCTTAAGGAATAGAAGAAAATCTCTTACCAAGGTTTTGCTGTCACATTCAAGTCAAATCTTTTCTCCTGGAAAACAAGAATGTGTAATTTTTAAATTTAAAATTTTCTATTTTCCCTTTCTGTCTTGGGGTCAGAGCTTGATTTATGCCCCAGCAAGGCCTGGCAGTCACAAACTTAAATGTCTGAGATCTCAGCACGTATTTCCAAAAGCATTCACTTATCCTTAGTGGAACATCCCTACCTACAGATCCTAAACCCTTCCAGGCTGCAGAAACCATTAAGCATCCTAGTGTAAGAGGTTTCTGAGACTCAGGCAGCAGATCCCATTTCCTGCGCTACCCATAAGCTTTCTGCAGCATCCTGAATTACCATTTTTTTGTGTGTTTTCCATTCTTTATGATCTAGTACACAGCACATATTGGACGTCCTGGCCATAGTCTCACAGTGAAGCGACTGCAAAGTCTGCATTTGCTTCTGCTTCATCCTTATCCTCTCTTGAAAATCATTATTTCAATCTTCATATTAAGTGACAAAATGTGCTTTGTTCTGGGAGGATGTTTTAATAGTCCTTTTAAAGTAATATTCACATTATATTATTTAGAATAAATACTCTATGACTAATATTTTCAGCATATTTCAATTTCATCCTCTTAAGTATATGGTTGACTAGGTTTATTGATGTTTTCCTATTTTGTGCCCAAGGAGCAACTTTCAGTTTGGACCCTAAGCAAAGGAGGAATCAGTGAGTCTTTGGGTAAACAGGGAGAGATGTTCTGAAGGAAGTATGATATTTTCTTACATCCTTGTAGTTCTCTGTATCCACAACTGGCACATAATGGAGAGTAATACAGGCATAACCTGCCTCTGTGGAGAAAACATCTGGAGAAACAAAGCACCTGTTTTCTCAAAATCTAATAAAACTCAGAATGTTTCTGACACTTTTAGCAGCCATCTGGCACAACATTATGAGGAATGGTTTCTCTTTGAGTGACTTTTTATTCCCAACAGCTGGAAGTGATGCTTACCTCTGCAATTGTTGTTTTCCTTCCCATGGGCAGCGAGTTCAGCATCACAACTGGGGAGCCCGTCTCAGTACTGTACCTACAGGACCACTGGCAAAACAACATGCTTTAGGACAAAACCAGTAACGGGTTTACCCTCTCTCCTTCCTCCCACTTTCTTGAGAGACACTCAAAATCCCTCCATCACTGAGGCCTCTCCAACATACAGGGTGGTAGCGCCTCTTCTTTGGCAGCATGACATCCAGCGTTGGCTCCGCATACTTGATGTAGTGGAACTCGGTGGGACATGACGGGCTGACGACTCCATTGGGGCCCAGCACAATATCCTGCGTCCCCTCAAAGGAGCCCTTCACAGTGAGGGAAAGCTCTTTCTCTAAAGTAGCAAAACATAGGTCATGAGAAATGTTAATATGATTAACCAGAAAAATGTGCTGGCTTGATTAAAAGTGGGGTGCAGGTAGCATGGCTTTGCCCAGAGGGAAGTGCTGGCACTGAAGGGAAAGGAGCGAAGTGGATGCTCTTTTGATAGAAAGGGGACTCTGGATATTCCTGCTGTGATATAGAACTGGGATTTCAACTTTATTGTGCATTTAACAGGCATTATTAACATATATCTAGATGAGGTCATTGGGTCTCTACCAACCTAATGTGTTTACCTGACATTAACTTCACTGAATACTGTAAGCACTATTCATTACACTAACACATTATATGAAAGGGGCATCTTCTCATCAGTAAGCATGCAACTACTGGTAAATAGATAACAAAGCAATAACCTTACTTGATTTTTGCTTCGTCTTCTCTGCCACTTCAAATTCCAAGCAGCAAAGTTCACGACACTGTGAAAGACAGATTGCAGGAGTTTGTGAGAAAGATCATTACATCTCATCCGCATTATAGGGAGCTGTGGAACCCTCAGCTTGGATCCACTTGGAGTTCTGGATTCCCTGGCATCTCTGGGCTTTTTCCCATTAGCCACTTACTAAGGAAAAGGAAAAGCTTTGGAGGGACTTGTAGGCATACCATGTGTGACAATGACATAAGATTTGGCACACTGAGAGGAATATACAAAGGAAGAAAATTAATCCTGTCATTTTCAGGATAGTAGCATAAATACAAAAGGTTAAACTAGGAAATAAATAAATAAAGATATGTTACTGAGCGATAAAGAGTCATTAGTAGGAAGGGTTTTCTGAAGAAGCATTGCTATTAGCATTTTGGGGGTGGATTTTGTTTCAGGGTGCTTGCTCTTCATCCACATAATATATTTTTGATAAGTTAGTATTTCATGCAGAACTTAGCCACAGAGTAAGGCTCATCTCCAAGGGGAGGAAAGGGCTAGGTAGATTATCAATAAGTGGCTGCACAGACTTTTTATCATTGTGTTCTGATAACGCTTTTTTAAGCACTGGTACCAGAAGAAAATTGTGTGTGTGTGTGTGTGCGTGTGTGTGTGGGTGTGTGTGTATGTCTATGAGTGTGGGTGTGTGTGTGTGGTGCGGTGTGGTGAAGTATAGGACAAATGGGATATCACCAATGAACAGGTAAATAAAACATCCCATTCTGAAAGTATCTAAATAGGAAAGAGGAAAGAAAGAGAAAGAACTGGCCCACTGGCTTCTCTAACACCCCCACCCTCCCTTTCCCTTTACATTAAGCAATCACTTAAAGAAAACATCTTGGGAAAGACACATACCACCAGTACTCCATTGGTAGCAATTGTTTCATGAGGACCAGATCTGGGAAACAAAATGAAAAACATGGGTTTCTTTAAGTTAAACAAATCCCACTCGTCTTTACCCAGGATGTTGCCCTTTCTTCCTGCTTAAAAAAAAAAGCAGTCTGAGGGACCCCAGCAGGTATGTAACAAGCTCCTTTCCTTGCTTGCTTGGACTGAGCACTGCTCTGAGAGGACTCATCTCTGTACCAAAGCGGACCAATGCGTATCATGGCTATTTTTTCACAGTGCAATCTCATGATCATCTAAAATGGAATCTACTGTTAGGCAGTCAAATTCTTCTCACTGTAACACATAAAATAAATGTATTGCAGAGGCAACATGCTGATAAGCCAGCATATCCTTGTTGGGAAGCCAGTGATATTTATTTGCTGGCATGCAAATATCCTGAGTTGGGAGGCACCCATGAGGATCACCAAGTCCAACTCCTGGCTCTGCACAGGGCAACCCCAAGAGTCACACCATGTGCTAGAGGGCACTGTACAAATGCTTCTTGAACTCTGACAGGCTTGGGGCTGTGACAGCTTCCCTGGAGAGCCTGCTTCAAAGTGGCACAGGGCAGCGGGTACCAATTACATGAGAGAAGAAAAAAAAAAAAAAAGTGTTCCAGATCATTCAGGTGAAGTCAGGAGATGGTGTGGAGCGACTTGACTTCTGGCCTTGGCTCCTCACAAGTACAAGAGCTGACCTTAGGCTGGTCACTTTATTTCTGCCATGCCTTAATTACCTTGTGGCAACACAGAGATAAAAATGGTGATTCATGGATGGCAGGATGGCTGTGTTGGAGAAAGATCCTTACATCCTTACAAGAGTTTCCATCACATTGTGATTATGTCAGGCAGAAAGAAAACACAATTACTAGGATTCAAACAGTACTGCAAGGGAAAACGGAAGGAATTGGAGATACACTAGAAACCTAACCAGTATGTTTCAACACCAGAAGTGTGTCCAATACACAACCTGAAACAGCCAAGGAAAGATTGATAGGCAGGAATGCTTGCACTCTCAGAAAGCCTTCTGAAATGTCTCCAGGTAGACAAGTCATAGAATCATAGAATATCTGGGGTTGGAAGGGACTTTAAAGATCATCTAGTTCTAATCCCCTGCCATGGGCAGGCACACCTTCCACTAGACCAGGCTCTAAGCTCCATCCAGCATGACCTTGAACACTTCCAGGGATGGGGCATCCACAGGTCTCTGGGTAAATGGTAGGTGCATCTTTCAGAGCAGCTAAGACACAGAACAAGCTAATCAGTCAGGTGTTGAAGACTGCAGCAACAATGTAGGAGAAAGCTGGCATTTTTTTACAGAAATACCACAAAGCATGACTTCTAATACTGTTTCTTAGTTTTATCATTAAGGATTTTTGCATTTTTAAGATAGTCTCTGTATCACTTACGCGACCTCCAATTTGAATTCAACCTCTAGCTCCTCCTTGGCCTGAAAGCAAGAACAAGATATTAAATGAAGTAGCGACATAATGCTTTGTCCCTTCTCTAAACCCAAGTCAATGATAGGCAATATTGAAGTTATTGAGTGCAATGAGTAGCCTGTGATAAATATTTCAGGGTGGGTGGTCTGAATCAACATTTCAGCCAGATGATTAAACGATTCCTTCCTCATCTCCTTTTGTCTTCAAGACATCATCAAAACAACCTATACTTCTGTTTCTTAGTGTGAAGCTGCTGCACAAAGACAACTTGCAACTTCCTTTGTTTTCTGAATCCCACCCTTTTCTCCCAACTATTCCTGGCACTCTCTTGCCATGACTTACTGTACTGGCTATTATCTTGCAAATTAAACATACTTTACACCCATTACTTTTCTGTAATAAACAGAGGACAGTATAAGTGAGTGATTCAGAACTGGTGTTATGCAACCCCAAGTAAGGCAGTGTTGATCTGTATGAGCTGGTTGTGAATGACCTGGTTTGGATACCAGAATCTGTCCCTGGTAGCAAGAAGTTGCATATGAGATATTTTGCTGATCTCATCCTCAAATATCAAAGGGAATCAAGATTATTTTTCCCATTTTATGGATGGGAAACTGAGAAACAGAGTGAATCATCTTCCATTCATAGTGGGATACACGCAAGGGCAACTTCATCTTTGCCTTTTGGGGTGAAAGTAGACACAAGAAAAGGGGTAGGGGGTTATGAATTATGGGAATCATTCAGGTTATTAATTACATGGGGGGGAAAGGTGCAGACTATTCACCCTGCAACAGCTGTATGGCCTTGGTGTATGGCCTTGGCTCAGAGGTAACTCTCAGTTAGAGCCCTCCCCTATCTACTGCACTGTTTCAGTACTAGGGCCTTTAATAATTTATAAAGTATTGGTAAGAGGGTTCAGACTCTGAAATTCAGATTTTTTACCACATTTTTGTGCTTATAATTGGAATGGCAATTCATGTACTCATTATTGGGATAAGTAATCCATGGCAGGTTCAGAAAGATTTTGAAAGTGTTCTATAACTCTCCACTGGTTTCTTAGTTGCTTTAGTTGCTTGCTCTCACATTTGGGCTAGGCTTGAAGTACAGGATCACTGTTCTTTCAAGTGGAAGTTTAGCGGTATCAAAGAGTGCGCAGAGGAGATGGTCATCTGGAGTAGCAAAATCCTCATCATACACTGTGAGCTCCAGCACATTCTGTAAAAAGAGGGAGAAGAGTTTTTTCTCAGGCTGGACGTCATTAGCTCCAGGTAGAAAGTATTGCTGAGGATGCACTTGAGAAGAAAAGGTGAGAAATTAAATATCATTTCCCTTTAGAAAAACATACTAGAACTGCATATTCATTCTTGCCTAGTTCACTTTAATTGCTGTAACAAAATACATTGGCTATACCTATACAATAACTTAAGTAACTCCCAGATTCTGTATCCATCTTGTACTGACTTGTAAGAATCTCTCATTTCCCAGAACTTCAAAACTGAGCTCACTTTCTGGCCCTCCTACTCAGCACCATCGAACAGACATAGGAACTCTGTCATCTCTGCTGTTAAATGCTTTGAGTACTCCTGTATCATGTGTCATCTCTTAAACAATTCCTGGACACAGTTCGGGACATAAATACACAAAACCTTCAGGCTGCCTCAAGCAGACAGCTCTGGCTCCTTACCTTGACCTGACTCTGGATTCGGAAGTAGAAGGTTTCGTTCCACACTGGATTGTCAGAGTTTCTCACAGTTTTAGTGCGTGACCTTTCACACGTCGCAGTCGGCAGCCACAAGGACACGTAGCAATCAGCCTGGCTTACTGGGGAGGGGGAGAGGCGAAACAATTGCTAACGTGGCAAAGGCAGCAGTGCTGCAGGACACTGGAAAAGTTACTGCAGCAACTGGTACCAACAAGAAGCATAAGTTATTTAAAGATAGAAATGTCTGATGCAATGTAACTCTCTTCAAGATTTTCTTCTGAGAGGGAAAAAGCACAGACCACAAATGACCTAGAAGAGAAGGTGGTTTCTGTTCTTCCTTGTATGAATTACAGACAACAGTGATACTGTGTATAAAAAAAAGGGTGAGAATTTTTTCTTCTAGTCAGCCACTTCAGTTTCTCAGCGAACAAGCTTTCCTGTGCTCACGTGTGCATGCACACACACATGCACACACACACTAACCCTGAGCTGCTGTCTGAGAAGAGGGGCTGGGGCCCTCCTTCACTTTTTGAGAACAACTGCAAAAGATGAAGGCAAGGCCTTCATCTCTGCCTTGCCCTCAGTGATTTTCTTTGTGAGGGTTTGTGAAAGGAGCTGCAGAATTATCCCTGCTGTGTGAGATGACAGAGGCTTCCTCCAGAAGGAGCTCATCGAATGAGACACCGGAGTATAACTAATTGCCACTGCCAGGAAGGGAGGAACCAAGTCTCTCTCCCAGAATGCACCAGGAGAAAGTTAGTGAAGGATTTTACATCCCCTTTTTCATAGGCACCTAAATTAAGGTATCTCTCAAACAGCTACAGACAAAAATGCCATTTACTGTGTTTCTTCTTGCAGGTTACGCAAGGTACTTCAGCACCCTGAAAACCTCTCTGATACAGTTCTCAACAGTAAAATGATCAAATATTAGGTAATGCAAAAAGTAATTAGCTTTGAGAATGGAAGTCCTGTGATGCGAGATTTTTGAGAGAGACAGGTGATGGCAGCAGTAAATGGAGATAATCCTTCACCAGCAGATCAGGACTCTGCAGGCAGAGCAGGGAACAGGAGCTTGTATATTGATCTGTAGGGAAAAGCAAAATCTTGCCTGTCTGCAACAGGACCTTTTTCTCTTCTTCTCCTTTATTTTCCTTCTCCACCAGGTTTTGGCCAGTGTCACCCTACAGCTACTAACAGTCTCAAACTGGTTGGAGGCTGCATTTTAGGCTATTGAAAGGCATCAAGAAGCCTTGCTGCTCTTCTGTCCAAGTGAGAGGGAAAAAGTGAAATTCAGAACTGTTTGAAAAATGATATATGCATTGTGATAGGTCAGTAGACACTTTAATTATTGGTTTTCTACTTTTTAACATTATANNTTCTACTTTTTAACATTATAATGTGGAAACAACAACAAAAAAGTTTAATTCTGTCTTTTTTTTTCTAAAAAAAGTTGTGGAGAAATCAGCATATTCCTACTGAGTTAAAAAAAACCCTCCTCTGATGAAAAAGATTTTTTTGAAAATATTTAGTAGGCCCTAGCTCCGTCTCCTGCTCTATTTCACATTTCATATCTTAGTTTGGATTTAAAAATAAGGTTCTGACAGCAATTTCACTGTACTTGTCTAGAGTCATATCATCTGCTTTAATTCTACCTTCCCACCACTCATCTCTTAGCCTCCCTGTGAAAAATAGTGAAAAATGACTCCTTATTCACCTTCTTTGCTTCTTCCTTTTTGTAGTGAGAGCTTCCATGTCCTCCTCAATAATTTCACTTCCACATTTAAGGACTGTCGCCTATTCAGTCCCTCTGGATGTAAAAGTTGTTTCAGTTGTTATTCTGTTTCCTCAAGTGTTTTTATTTTTTTTTTTTTTCAGTCTGGGAAATTCCATGCAGACAATAATGCTTTGAAGAATTTTGAAACTGCAAAAATATGTATTCAAATATATTTGGAGAACCTAGAAGTAATGCTACTGATTTTAAAATGCATTAAAAGTGATTTTGTGTAACTACTATATGAATTTGGATTTGTCATTGGAGATCAGTGACTGATGGCTGTTTGGCTAGCAAGTACATTATTCTACTGATGTGATTCATCATTCTTGTATCTTAACTGTACTTTGAGATACAAAGCATATCAAGCAATCCTTAATTATAAGAGCAGATGCAGCCAAACTAGTCAGCTGTGTATTTAATGCAAAATGTTGCCTCAGTTCTGCTTGCACAATCTCTTTCTACAGCCTCGTTATTTGCCTTGTTGCCTGACACGCAGAAGATCTGAGATGAGTCCCTGATGAGACCTTTCTGTGTTCTTGCTTCATCACACATGTGCCACAGCCAAGGACCAGAAGGGAGGTGCAGAGCGTGCAGCCCAGTGATATGACCTGGGACACAGCTGTTGTCTCCCTCACTCAGAGCTGTGACAGGGAGAAGTCCTCTGATACACCTTCCAGAAAAACATGTGATAACCACAGGGTAAGACGGGAATGGTACTGCACGGTAAATCCAGATCTTTGTCTCTCAGAAAATCTTTCCTGACTCTTCCTGTGCAAGACATTATAGAGCCAACCACTGCTGCTTACAGCGAAACAGGAGAATCAGGAGAATCATGAGGGTTACATCACTTCCCTTCCACGCTCACTCTCGAACTAATTTCAGTGTCATTTCACGGGTAGTCATGTAGCTCTATTTACTCAAACAAAACAAACTGTTAACTTGTCTATTTTCTGTGAAACACCTCTCCTCAGTGCACATGTGGATAGTCCATGTTCTTTTCCAAAACAGTGGTGTTTTCCTTTCCAGGTTACTTACTTCCCACCACTTTCCTGCCATGTGACTCACACTCTTGCACAACTGCAAGACTGCTGCAGGAGCGTTAGAAAGGACCAAGCATCCAGCCCTCAGCACGATTTTTTTTCTGTCGTTTCAGGGCAATTACCACCATTAGCCTGGTGGTAATGATTGTAAAATGCTTTTTCCTGTTCAAGTCATCTTTGTCAGAACCAAGATGGAGGAGGCTGAAAAGGTCTGCTCCTCCCAGCCACATTTCCCAAGGTGCTACAACCCATCAGCCGAATTACCCCATTTTTGAAAATACGGAATGCAGTCTTTTTTCATCTACCTGTGTCAGAAACTCTCCTTTCTTTGAGAGAAAGTACTTATACTCAGAAATACATTCAAGTCTTGAAAACAGTCAGAAAACAGAGGGAGAACAATGAAACAGCAGTAAGCAGCAAGGAGTGACCTGGTTTATAAAGATTAATTTACATAAACACGGGGTTATTTCAGAAACACGAAGAAAAGGTTGTTATAAAATTATAAAATATATAATTTTCCTGTTCTCTGAGTTACCACTAAGAATGGCAATACTTACAGGCATCCACTCGCTGGAGATTTCTCATCCGGATGACCCTTACGGTCAACAGGTAGCAAGGAGAGGATTCTATCTGGAGAAGAACAGTAAAAAGGGGATCTGAATAAGCCTTTGGTGGGAAAAAAATTCAAATATGCAAACTAACTGGGTGCCACAAAACACAAATACAGTTGGTAAAATTTGGGTCAACTATCTCACTATTCTGCAGATGAAGATTTTGCTATTAAAAGTGTCTTAACATTTTATATATGTCACTGTCTTTTTGCTTTGTTACTCTGAGACTCCAGATTGCTCATCAGAGCAGAAAAGACAGGGATATATCCCTGACAAGTTACGCAGCCTGTGAGATGCTTGCAAAACCTCTTGCTCTGAAACTGCTGAGTCTAGTCTACAACATAGCTGGACAGAGTAAATGCACTGGTGAGCACCATGATGAAGTTGACTAAATGCCATTAGTCTTAGTCAAAGTTACAGTCAATCTCCTTAGTAACCACCCATAAGGTCCCATAGCATTGAAAAAAGTGCTGTGGAGAGTATCACTTGCTGTGGACCTCCATGGGATAAACCTGAAGTACCACTCTTTAAGACGTGCTTTTGCCTTCTGCTTCAAAAATGTACATTTCCTGCAATTTACAGTTGTACAGGGAAAAGGGTAACAGTAATGTGAGCTTTTGTAAATCACAACTATGAGATAAGCCAATGGCTGAAAATTGTTTCCAGAGGATTTAGGATATAAAGAGTTAGGTATAGGTTGCCTTTGGAGAAAAATAAAGCATACTACCTTCCTCCAAAAAACCCTTGAAGATTGAAAGTGCATAACTTCCTTTGTTCCCTTTGAATATCTCAGCCTTAATCTTCTATAAAACAAGTCTCTCCAGGTTTTGTGGCTGCAGGGACCTCTTCCTATTTATTATTAGAAGATAAATGTGAGTTCCTTCTTCTAAGGAAGACGATTTCCTGCTGGCTCATTCCATAAACCTGTCTCTGGCTCAGAGCTATCTACAAAAGGCTATTTTGACCAAGCCAATAAATAAATCAGCATTTCCTGTGGCTGTGACACATGGTTATTTCCTCACACTCCTAGAAACATTTCTACCTGCATAAGTGGTTACAGCAGAGCCTCACAAATCATTCTTTTTGACAACTGCTATTTTTATCTACAGGTTTCCTCTCATTTAGGAGCATCCTTCTATTTCTATAGCACTTCAGAGACTTCCTATAACAACTTCAAACGAGCAGACCAAATAGATGTTAAGACAGATAGAGAAGCTGGAAGAACCTTACTTAAACCAATTTTTTTCCTCATGAGAACAGAGCAAAAGGGCCTTATTTACAGATGAAATGATAATTATGCCTCTTTCGTCACAACAAATTACTTTTCAATATGCAATTAGAATACTCTATTCTCTCCTCTAACATATCATGTTATGTTAAAATCTTTTTACAGAGTTCTTAAAAACCATTTCTGTTTCCACTCCTCTTATATGTGTCTCAAGAATTTTATGGCTTTTTTATTTTTTAGTGCTTCTTCATGAAATTCAACCTATGAAATCTATTAACCTTCTATTTCAATTGTTCTCAGAAGAGAAAAAACCTTACAGAAGCCGCAAAAATTGCAAACAACTGATGGAAGGGTATGTCCTCAGAGCTACCTCACGCAAAGACACTGGTTCAGAGTTTAGAAGCAGTATAGCCATGTTAATGCAGGTCTATAACCTGTTAATTCACCCTTCTTCTCAGCTGGGTAATTAGCAAAGGTGGATCACCACACTCACATGTTAGGAATGAGCTTAGGCACCTCAGCATATGCCCTAGAAGGCAGAAACTCATTGCTCCTTAGGATCTGCATAAACATGGGGGAAATTCTCGCAGGCATTTATCTCCAGAGATTGCACAAGGTGCTGCCAGCTCCTGAATCATCTCCAGCAACACTTCCCCTGAAAAGTGGCATTGCTTGAGTGAGAACCAATGAGTTTGTTATTTGAAAAGTAATTTGAGATTCTTAGATGGGAGAAGAGGTGGGTTGGGGTTTTTTTTAAGGAGTATTAGATGGTTTCTGCCATCTCATCACCTTCTTCTTGGTTCCCATACAACGTCTTTCTAACATGTTAGCCAGATTTTCCCTATCTAGCATGGGGAAATCAGTTCTCCGAGATGCAGCATTCACAAAATTATTTACTGACATTTCACACACACACACACACA
>VYZQ01011676.1:6169-33291 GCA_013400655.1 Mystacornis crossleyi
TGCCCTTGTAAAAAATGCCTTTCCAGCTCTCTTGTAGCCTCCTTTAGGTACTGGAAGGCTGCAGTGAAGTCTCCCTGGAACTTTTTCTTCTCCAGGCTGAACAAACCCAGTTCTTTCCTATGCTGGGGATCCCAGAGCTGGATGCAGAACAGAGTAGAAGGGAAGAATCACCTCCCTTGACCTGCTGGCCACACTCCTTTTGATGCAGCCCGGAACGGGGTTGGCTTTCTGGGCTGTAAGCACACATTGTCAGTCATATAAAGTTCTTCATCCGCCAACACCCCCAGGTCCTTATCCGCAAGGCTGCTCTTCATCCATTCTCCTCCCAGCCTGTGCCTGTGCTCGGGATTGCTCCAACCCATGTGCTGGACCTTGCACTTGGCCTTGATGAATTTCATGAGGCTTCACAGGCCCATCTTCCAAGCCTGTCCAGGTGCCTCTGGATGGCATCCCTTATCTCCAGCGTGTTGACCACTCCACTCAGCTTGAAGTTGTCAGCAAACTTGCTGGGGGTGCACTTGATCCCACTCTCCCTGTCACCAGCAAAGATGTTAAATATCACCAATCCAAATACCAATCCCTGAGGAATAGCACTTGTCACTGATCTCCATTTGGATAGGGAGCCACTGACCACAACTCTTTGAGTATTACCATCCAGCCAACTCCTTACACACCTGAGTGGTTCATCTGTCTAATTCATGCCTCTTTATTTAAAGACAAGAACGTCATATGAACGGTTAAAAAAATAGCATCCTCACAGAGTCACTTCTCTGGCCGTAACTGCATTTTAGCAGATGTCCACCTCAATATTACCACTGATACATTCATTATGGGCCTGAAAATCCACTGTATCTACTCCACCTGCAGTTTTTCCTCAGCCAAAAGCCCACATGGTGTACAGGAATAGGCCAAATGCTAGGAAATGTGGGCAACTCCCATGCTGTTCACAAACATTAGTGTCCAAACCCAAGCACATTCTCCATTACAAAAACATAGGCAAAATTCCAAACACAAAAAGCAGTTATCGTGTTTTGGGACATCTAACAATCCTTGACAGCATTACCATTTGGAAAAATACTCTATGTTCAGCTCCATCTGCACCCACTGTTTTGTTACAAGATATGCTGCTTTCCCAAACAATTTTGCTGAGTGATTTTTTTTAAAAATTCAACTTCAGAGCAGGATATCTAGACTGAAATGGCCATGGACTGATAGGAAAGGTTGGAGAGCTGATTAGAAAGTACAATATACAATCAAGATATCAACGCTTGCGCCCAAACAGCTTAAAATTATTTCAAAGGGTACAGAAGCAGCAATAAACAGCTCGTATTTCTGTCCTTCCAGTGGACACGCTACAAAGGGCAATCTGGGAAAGCCGGTGCTAAATACATGTTCCTGCCAAAGCTCTGCCAGCTCAGGCATGTCTTTGTTATTACACTGCTCCTCCTGACACGGCCTCTCTGTGCAGGGTTTAGAGGACGCTTCGATCCCTGGGGTGACCTGCTCTTTTCTCTTTGTTCACAGCATTCAATAAAAGCAGCAACCTAACCTTTTATGTTTCTGCTAAGTATTACTACGCACTCATATTGCATTTTCATACGGATTCAGTAACCGTCGCTCCAGCAAACCCCTGAAAATACACACTACCACTCCATACATTTCATCTCTGCTCTGTTCATTTCGCTAAAGAGAGGGAGAAGACCGCTGGGGGGCTGACACACTGCCCACCTCCAGGTCTGGCACAACCCCACTGCTGGGAAGAGAGGGTGTATAAACAGCACTGCCTTCCTCATCCCTGCTAGAAGAGCAGTGTATAGCAGAGCAAGATCAGGCTAGACTAACAGCTCAACAATACTGGTGTGTAAAAATTTTGGAGCTTTATCTATTTGCTATCTGGTGCATTTTGGTTTTTTTGCTATCATAGCACATCTGGGATGCATTATGAAGCTGGCATTTCCCCCAGCATTACTGCCCATTCACTATCCCAAAATGTCTGCCAATACACTACCTTTCCTTAGGGTGCAAAGAGAGGAAAAACACCACGACAAATGAGTCACTCTTCTGTTCTGTCTTTCACATTAGCTCTTAAGCATCTTTGCTGTTTAACCCAACTCTTGTTTCTACAGCAGATCATCAACAGGCATACTACTCTACCACAATGAAATCACATTCTGGTCTGCATGGCCATTTCCCCCTCCCTGTGTACCTAAGTCAAGCCTGCCTGTTTATTGATGAGAGCAAGTTTCAGCTGCTGTCAGCACTGTCTGGATGCTGGTGTTGGGCAAGTGAGCTAATATCTATAGTCTCATATGTTATCAGCAGAATGGCTATCTTATGTCTAGAAACTGTATTATAAGAGTGACAGATGTAGCAAAAATGGAGCACTAATTTAATTTTCAATTGCATTGTCTTCTCTCTGACCTGACAGTTCAAGAAGTCATCACTGGACCACTAGAGTAAGCAAACTCAGTATCGGAGACACTGAAGAGGAATTTCCAGGCTGTTTTTCACACAGCCGCTTTATCTCACTATAGCTTCTCTGGAGTAGAATGATCACTCAATGGTCTGTCTTGGGTTAGCTCACATCTATTTAAACCAGCATGAAGATCCGCACCTTTGATGTGAGTTAATTAAGCTCACGTGGCTTTCTCCAGCCTGGCTGCTGCAGCTTCGGAAGCAAAGGGAGCCAAATTAGGCCCATCTGTGTAATTGGAAGGGAGTCCTCTCCTGCCATAGGGCACACTCCATTACCCAGCACAGGAGCTGCCTTCCAAGAGCACCAGGAAAGGGGTTTCATTGCTGCCAAGACCTACCGAGAATACCAGGTCTGCCAAGCATGAGGGTTTTCATGAGAACCACAATTCTGTACCGTCAGCTTCTCTGCACAGAAGCCTGAAGGGTCTGTCTAGAAAAGAATTTCCTGCAATAGCCTTTTGTTTAACACTTGGAACTTCTTGGCAGCAACAGAGCTGCAAAATACATTTGCTTTTTTTTCCATTTAAAAATGAAAAAGGAACTAACAAACTTCAGTGGGGCAGAGGATGACTCCCTGCCTTGGTTCTGAAGCCGTTAATTGTGTAACTGAAGTTTGTAGTCTCTACAAGCTCTGGAAGCCTCTCAGTTGCTATCCTGGAATCCCAAAAAGAAAGTAACCTTAAATAATCCACATCATCAGGTACAGCTGTTACGAAGGTGCTCTCAAGTACCTGTGCTCCTGCCCTGCAAGAAGAGTTGGGAGATTCAGCTGTCAGAAAAGACAGATCAAGAAGATCTACTGGCATCAGTGGGGAGGTTATCAAAAAGGTGTGTTGCATGAGAACAACAAGTATAAACTGCCATGGGGAAGATCTCACAGAATATCATTTAAAAATAGAAGTTCGCTATGAAGACAGCAAAGCAGTATTAACAGGTTTCTCAGAGACAGTGCAAAGCCTCCATCCTTGAAGGTCTTCAAACTCAATCAGATGAAGCCCCGAGCAACCTGTTTTGAATTCAGCATTGACGCTGCTTTGAGCTGAACGCTGGATTAGGGACCTCCTGAGGTCCCTTCCATCCTGAAAGGCTCTGGGACTCAATCTTGCCTGTGACAGGTTCTATAAATAATGCATAATAATGGAAAGGGGTTCGCAGAACTGCTTACATTTGGGAGCCTGGAACCAGTGTTTGCACCCTGGACTCCTGAGAAGCACCACTTTACAGTTTGTACAGTGCAACTGAAAACCTGCACGGTTTCATTGTGCTCGCACTGGGAGCATCTTGGAGCAAGGAAACGATGCTTTCGTCAGACAGCATCTTGCCTCTGGGAGTTGAGGATTGCAACCAAATGTATGCAAGCAAAAAGTACTCTAATTAAAGAAGAAATAAGAAATGCAGGCTCCAAGGCTTAATGAATCACAACAAATACCTAGAAAAAACCTAATCCAGCTAATTCCAAGTGTTTAATTGAGTTGGCTGAAACATTTGCATGCGTGAACACAACCACGTAGAGTTATTTCCCTGGGTAGAACTCTTCAAGCTGTAATGTTGATTCTTCATCTGGAGCATGAATGGTAATTATTTGTTAATAAAGTTGTAACTTTTCTACATACCAAATCAAGGTCTTGGGAAACCCTCCTCTTGCGCAGCTCTTCCATCCTCTCACACACATCTGTGAAGCAGGTGTTATAGTAGTCTGCATACTGCTGTGCCAGATCATCAATATTTCCCAGTGACCCGTCCTACAGGAAAGACAAAACAGGTTTATCAATTTTAAAATCATAATTTAAAGGCAGCACCATTACTCTGAAGGAAACCCCCTCCGTTCAGCACATCCAGCACATTGTGCTCAGGTCATCCTCCATCCCTATCTATCTGAGAGCACACTGGCAGCAAGAACAGTGGGGAACTGCAGTACCAGAACAGCTCCTCACAATCAGGTGGGACTTTGTGAATTCCTACAGAGAGAAAGAAGGCAGGGACTGCAACGCACAGCGGTGGAACAATGTATCCCCAGGCACCATGTGCCTCAATTCCCTCCCACCAGCACATATTCATATTGCACCTGGTTTTCCCAAGCAGCCGCCCACTCTTCCAAGAGCCAGTCATTACATACATTTCACTGACCTTACCGAGAGTGGCCCTGCTTTGTGACAATGACTAACAGCAAGTGAAACCATTGCAGTTCTTGCCAACACACCAAATCAGCCAGACTACAAACAATGACACCCACAAAGACACTCTGCCAGTTGGTCTTTTAAGATGTACTGGAGGTGGAAACATGGTTTGCTGAGTCCCAAATGTCTGCTTTGCAGGGCAGTATTGCTACGCTGCTAATAAAATGCCTGTAGCCAGAAATCTAATTGTAATAATCTGTTAATTGCAGTCCAAATTCATACTTTAAAAATGATGAATGAAGAAAATAAGAACAAAAAACCCAATAAATAGGCTGGATTTTAAGTGTAATGAGAAACCCTTCTAAACATCAGATATGCATGTTGCACCTGTAAGGTGAAGGGGTGGGCAGGTACAATATGCACACACTTAAAATAGGTCCAAAAGATGGGATGAAATAATCTTGTGTCCCTATTTGTCTAATTTATGAAAGAGCATGTATGTTACTGTATCCATTCTTTAGAAGGTAACAATCTGCTCTCTGTGCCTGTCCTGAGAGAACAACAAGAATACATTGTAGACTATTATTTCATTGCTTCTTTTAATAGACACACAGACATAAATATAAATTTATGTCTTGATTATTAAGAAAAAGCTAAGCAACAGAGAAATAACGAAAAAATAATTATGCTAATAATATACATAAATTGCAAGGTTGAGTTGTAGCATATGAGTTGGGAGGAGCTCTTAATTAGTAACCACACCTTACTGAAGCTGTTGGAAATAAGCACGTGGTTCCTCTCTCAGAGTTCTGGACTATGCTGAAGAGGTAGGTTTGCTATAATGAAGTATCACTTCCAGAGAAGTGGAAAAAACATTACGGTTTAAATCAAAGTGAAAGCCTATTAAGCCTCAGAGTCTGTGAAAACTACTTGCTATTCTTTTAAAGTGTAATTCCACATGCACAATAGGTATCTCCTGAAACATCTGCAGATTCCCCGGAAACTTTGCAGAGCTCACATTCACAAAATTTAGAACAGCTTGCATTTTCTCAAAACTACTGTATTCAGAACATGTGGAAAACAATTTCCATGTCACTTGTCGGAGCAGCAGAAGCAAAGTAACCATACTAAATATGTATCTACACTTTCTCCACCGCCCCCATACTTATGTATTTTTTAATGCAGTTCCTATCTCTCAACCTACCAAAGATCTCACACAGGAGATGTTTCAAGCATTAAAAGATTGGGGTCCTTATACAAATACACTTCTGGGAACTTCAGACTTTCCAGAACTTCGGACAAACAACTTCCTGCGCTGCTAAGCAAGTGTCTGGTTTACATGGGGAAAACCCAGCACCTTTGAGAACACAACAGGGCTACCCTGCCTTTCTACTGGAGCCACAGCGGCAGCTACCTGCTCAGAGGAAGCTACCTTCCACAGCGGAAGCTTATGTCTTCCTCCAACCATCCTCCTTGCCATCCATCACTTCCCAACAAGCTAGGGAAGAAACTTGGACTCTTTGCCTGTACCACAAGTTCTACAATAATTTCCCTGTGCAGCTGGACACTCCTCTGGCAGAGGGTGCGCTTGCTGATCCCACATGCTGCTTTCACAGTGTTCGCACATTCTGTAGGAATAACCAGGGCTGCACTGCTAGGGAAAAAAATGAACACTAAACTGAAAAAGCAACCCCAAAATTTAACCTTCATTTGCTCACTTTTGTGGGCAACAAGAGAACCTGTAGGACTTCCAAAGAGACGATGTGACATCTGAATCCCAGCTACTCAATCATAACGAACATCCTTCTCTAAGGGTTATCAAAATTCCCACTCTGGAGTACCTTCCTGAGGCAGATTATGTTTATTCCTTGATAACCTTTGCCAGTTAAGAATATCGAAGGTGGAAACTGTAATGATAGAAGAGCAACACAGGAAAGCATCATTTTCCTAGAACAATATGAAAACTGCCTATCAAGTCCATCTCCTCTCACAGTTCTGGAAACCATAGATTTCATAAAGCAAACCTGCTCCACAACATGTGTAATTTTTGAAGGTAATTCATGACCTTGAAATTGTCTGAAATACTCCAAATCCAAACATATCATGTGAACTTTAGCTCAGATGAGAGCCAGAGAGAGCTGAGGATCTCAGCACACACCAGTGCTCCTCCCCACACCTTCCCACCACTCCTCAGACTGGTGCTCACGGCCCGTTTGCAGGATAGCAACGGCACTGCCAGTGGATCCAACGCAGCTGAACAAGTGCTCATTTTTCGTATGTGCTGGCGTGCAGTTCACTGTGCTATTTTTAAAGGTAGCCTCCACAAGACTGAGGGCTTCTGACTGTCCCTAGAGCAAAATTAGCTCAATTGCAGCACCCCAATTAAAGCCTGCAGAACGTGGGTGGCCCCACTGCCAGCAAACACGTGGCTGCAAAGAAAGGCCTATTCACAAGTGACCCAGTCCACCAGTGCCGCCGTGTCCAGAGGAGCGGAGCTGCAGGCACCAGCCTGCCTGACTGACAGCACTGATTGTTGGGAGTGCTCGGGGATTGCATGAGGGGGCTATGCTGCAAATGAAAACAAGCTTAATGCCCCAAAAAAGATGAAAAAATCCCACAAGATCTTAGAGACGAGAATAGATAGCTGACACACGTACTCATTACAGCCCTGCCACATGCTTTTGCTGCATGTGGCAGCACCAGACCGAGGGCAGCTACAGTTTTATGCAGTTGCCACTCCACAAAGGCAGCATGCACCCTCCTAACTAGATGTGGACAGCTTTGGGGTTTGAAGCCCCATAGCTTCAAAATTAGAACAAAACCACAAACATTTGCGTTTGCACCTCAGCTTGCCAGAAGGTTGCAGTGGAAATCGCTGATTGAATCATTTGTGTCTGTGGTCAAGAGCTGCTTTTATCAGTTTATGCATGTGGGCAATGCAGAAAGCATTGGTTTCGATTGTCAAAAGATACAGATACATGAATCAACCCAAGCCAAAGACAGCAAGTATCTCACAACCCACAGCCTCCACTCATGTTTCTTGTAAGTAAATGTCATAACTTAACAAAGGATTGTATATTTGATTTATATGACCTCAAATTTGATCCCTACATAGAGTTACCTCCATCATCCTCCTTTATTCTCCAAGCACTACTAAAAACATGGCAAAACTTAGAAAAGAGAAGTTGCTTCATTTTTCTACTGCACTAATAACGGCCAAGAAGACCTACTTTAGATATCACCAAACCACAAGTATAACTAATCTGAAGCTGAATTTTGAACCATGGCATTTGGTCTGTTCTTTAAACTGACCCCCCAGCTTCTCCAAATAATTCTGTCTCACAAAAAATCACCAGCAGTGTGCTTTGCATTTCTCTTTTGTTTTAGACTATTTAAAAAATATTCATACACAAAACATTAGCTCCAGCTCGATAAGTCATGTCTGTTACAAAGGGAGTCAAAGCAATACTCTGAAAAGTTTTAAAAAATCTCTAGAATTACTAATAAAATAGAACAATAAAAGCATTCATACTAACAATATTTTAAAAATATTTCATAATGATGCACAGAAAGACCTAGTATTAATTTTCATAGGTTTAGACAAATGGGGAGGGCCAGTTTAGTTTCACAGGTAGGAAAAAGCATACAGTCATTTGATACAAAAAATAGTAAGCCAGTGCCATTTATAATGAGCCTTCAATTATGTACCACTATGTCCCATTTTGATATAGATGTGTTGCATATTTGAAACAGCCTATGTGAGCAATGAAAAAAATATATAGCTTTCAAATTTATTCTTACTGATATATCTGTAATTCGGAAGCCTCTGAAATGCTCTGAACTGTCAGTAACATTTTTAAAACCAAGACCGCATAATAAACTTCTGCATTGTGCTACAAATTTAACAGTTAAAAAAAGCACTAGCATGAAGAGTGCTTTACACCAATTGTATTTATTACCATGCAAACTGCAATGTTCCAGCTATATAATCCCACAGATCTTCTCTGGTGGGAAAAAAAAAAATTGTGAGCAATACAAACATTGAGCAGGGAAACCATCTCCCACTTTATTGGTAAAAAGTTACAACATGTTTTCCCTAAGACTTCACTACTGCCTGAGACCTTTCCACAAAATAGTTTTGATAGCCAGGAAAGTAAACAACCCATTATTTATAAAGGGTTAAATGTAAAATGAAGATTTGATAGTCTAATGAAAGCAGAAGTTATCTCAGATTTCTATTTTCAGTTTTGAAGTATGTTCCTAAATTTCCATTTTACAATGTATGCATGCAACATTTTTTGGCATCATAAAACACAGAGCAAAATGATGAATTGCCCTGAAATTTCCACAGAATTAGTTCTGATATGCATGTGAATACCAAAGGAATCCCTTGGGATTCCTGTTAATGGAGTGACTACAAAGAAAAGTTGGAATGATTTGACACTTATTATAAAGTTAGAATTTATCGGTCAGTGCACATCACTTAGTTTAACGCCTTGGCAGACTCCTTTGTATTTGACATCTGAAAGTGTAAAAGAGAAAAATGTTTTGCTAGAGAGCTCTGTTGGCGGTAAAATTAAGTAAAAATACATTCATACTTTAGTAGTATAATAAAATGAAAACACTAATAGCTAAGGAGGAATAACAGACTTTGCTAAGTAACAAATACATTTGATGAACCTGCATGTGTATCTAAATATTAGGCATTAGCAGAGCATGCATACTTTCTGCATAAATTTCTATGCAGAATATGATTTTTAGAAAAATCTTCCAAAAATACAACTGTTTTACTCTGTACTTTTCTATCTCAGAATCTGAAAAATATATTACAAAGTTGCATATTCCAGTGTGTTGTCCTCGTATTCTCGGAGATATTAGGAATGTCAGAAAAGAGGTCTTGATTGTTGGATATATGCGCTCACTCTCCCAGCCCCTGGGTGAAATTCATGTAACTGCATGAATCTCAGAAATGTAAAAAGATGTGGATGCTACAAGCCTGTTTGTTCAGCAAGACAGATGGGTCTCCATCTGCACATGGGAATGCACATTCCANTGACACTTATTATAAAGTTAGAATTTATCGGTCAGTGCACATCACTTAGTTTAACGCCTTGGCAGACTCCTTTGTATTTGACATCTGAAAGTGTAAAAGAGAAAAATGTTTTGCTAGAGAGCTCTGTTGGCGGTAAAATTAAGTAAAAATACATTCATACTTTAGTAGTATAATAAAATGAAAACACTAATAGCTAAGGAGGAATAACAGACTTTGCTAAGTAACAAATACATTTGATGAACCTGCATGTGTATCTAAATATTAGGCATTAGCAGAGCATGCATACTTTCTGCATAAATTTCTATGCAGAATATGATTTTTAGAAAAATCTTCCAAAAATACAACTGTTTTACTCTGTACTTTTCTATCTCAGAATCTGAAAAATATATTACAAAGTTGCATATTCCAGTGTGTTGTCCTCGTATTCTCGGAGATATTAGGAATGTCAGAAAAGAGGTCTTGATTGTTGGATATGTGCGCTCACTCTCCCAGCCCTGGGTGAAATTCATGTAACTGCATGAATCTCAGAAATGTAAAAAGATGTGGATGCTACAAGCCTGTTTGTTCAGCAAGACAGATGGGTCTCCATCTGCACATGGTAATGCACATTACAGCACACAGTGCAATTGTGCGAGTTCAAAACTTAAAAGCCACCGCAGCTATGGCCACAGCACATGCACAGCCTGGGATCTCAGGAACTGGTCAGAAACTGGAAGGAAGACAATCCTTTTTTCCTATTAAAGTATAAATGAATGTGGAAATGGCACTGGCAAAGGGAAGGCTCTTTCACAACAGGCAGCAATCATGCCCTGGCAAAGGCATGTTTTTCGACCTTCACAGGCCAAGATGAGAAAAATCCATTTCCATGCCTGAAACACAGGACTACTGTGTGGAGAGTCACTGTAAACATTAGCAGCTTATTTCTGGCAGTTAGGTTTTAACAGGGACGCCTACTAAAAATCTGTGGAACATGACCTTGCATTTCAATAATACCTTTGGTTTGGATAACTCTAAGAAGTACATAAATGAAAGCCAGAACGTGGGCCAGAGCAAACAGGCTTGGGGGGGGGCGGGGGGAGGTTAAGAGGGAGGAGGGACCAAAAAGCAGTGAAATGAGAACATCTACTGAGGGAAAACATATTTGAGCCTAATAAACACCCTGTTTTTGACAGGACTTCATCTACATAGCACACATCCTATGAGATGTTTAAAGTTAAGCAGAACTAGCTTAGCTAGAAAGTAAGGGATGATCAAATTTTCATGGGACAATTTTGACTAAGATGCCAGCCCTTTTTAGGTATTTTTACTAATCATAAAAGCTTGAGAAACTTTGCATCCTTCTCTAAGCAACCTTGGACTCATGGCAGAACTGCTTGCATTCCAAAATATACTAATACCTGAATTCAGGCTACAGCTGATTAATCTGAGACGCTGTGTTCCAGGTTCCTTCACAATGATTTCTAAGGAGGCAGATAGAAATCAGATCCAAACCTTTTCCAAACGGAAGAGTTAAACCTGCATCCACCTCTCTGGCTAGAGCTTGTGTCTCAGTTTACTACAATAACACACAGTGAGGACAGGCATCTGTAGGAAAACCTGCAGAGCTTCATGATAATTCTATCTGTTACACAGTTCTGACCCTCTTACCTGTCCCTTGCTACCAATGTATTTCTCCTAGGAATAGGGCTGATGTTTTGCTTTCTGGCACAGCTTCAAAATGGTTCCGTTAAAAATGAACCCAACAAGCTGCTAGAGCAATATTCTCTTCTATTCCTAGGGCTCAGAAAGGACAGTCTTCCATTCAGCAGAGTTAACAATTCCACTATCCATGCAATGACAGGTTCAAAGTCTGTCTTGACAGTCAGCAGGGTCAGAAATGTGAATGAGACAGAAGTGCAAGGCCAGGCAGCCAGTGCTTGCCTTGATATTCAGAAGAAGACATAAAATACTCAGTGTACAAGTCATGACATTTTTATATTGAGAACAGCTATTTTTGAGGATGCTGAAAAGTTGTCATGATTCCCTTGACCTCTCTATAGCTGGACACTGTGAGAACAAAGAGAACATACAGATCAGACTGATTCAATAGACTTTCCATTAATTTTTATGGCATCTGAGGGTTGAGTCATTAAACTATGCGGCTTTACAGACAGAGTTACAAAAATAGATGTGATACTACTGTGTCAAGCTCTCTGCAGCATGGTTAAAACAGTTATAGAGTCTGTTCAATAAGCAGAAAGCACAATGGTACACTTTGATATTAAAGATCTTGCAGCACTTATCTGAAATAACCGATACAACCCACTGAGTTCAGAGCAGTCACTCTAGACCCAAAAAATTCAGATTAAACCACAGCGTTATGCAAGTTTTTTTCTTTTATATATATATATGAAACTTTTCCTCATCTTTACATCAAAAAAACCCCTTACTCTTTCAAAATGCTGCAAATAAAGTGTTTCCTTCACCAGTAGCACAAAAGTCTTTTCACCCCCTCTTTTTACTGTAAAGCCTCAAAGTCTTTTTCAAGAAGGTGTAACAAAGCATTTCTGGAAAAAAACATTCCAAGCGTGACTTCTGCTTTTCCCTCTGTAAAAGAAAATAAATTTGAAAGCACACTACTGGGATCGCACTCTGTAGCTTGCAACCAAGGAAGTCCTCTATGGAAAAAATAAAAATATATGCACGCTAACAAAAAAGTTGCATCTATGTAAATGTACATTCCAACATGCTTAAAAAGTTGGTATTTATCACAAGTAGAACCAGGTCTTGACAGACAAGAATATACGCAAATTTTATTCATGAAAGTAAGTTCAAAGCACCCTTAATGTCCAGCTTCCCTAATAACAGTGCATTATCTTCTATCCTCCTTCCCCCGAGGTGCTCTGCACTAAGTTCATCAAAATGCAACTCAAAACCCTTGTCTGCTCTGATACCTAAAAGGTCACCACTACCCACCAGACTGGTCAGCAGTCAGGTACAAGTTGCCACTGTCAGCTTGTAAAGCAGACTAAGTTAACTCCTTAAGCCGTGTAATAGCTGCACCTGACATCAACTCTCATTAGTTTTGTCTCCCTTGCTCTCACTGCCTCTTCTTTTTGCACAGTCTGCTGAGACTTTTTCTCAAACTGAGTGAAAATTTGCCACTTCATGTGCACCAGCTGCAGTGGGTTCTAGCCTGAGACTTGGAGCAGAAACAAATGCTAAACAAAAGAATGGCAAGGGTTAAGAAATGTACATATATCTGATAAAAGCACCATTAAGGAGATGGAGATGAATTTCTGGTTTCAGATTTGGGAAATTTAGCATATATTACGGGGGTGGCTTCATATCTGAGGTAAGTTAGGGTTTAATGAAATAGATATGCAAAAGCCAAACATCTCAAGTAGATGATGAAATAAATATTTCAGGGAGTTAGCCATATCAGCTGCAATAGTGAAGGAGGTCTTATTAAAGCTCTTTTCCTTATATTTAGTAGCAGCACAGTATGACAAACCCAAATCTTCTGTAATATATGTCATGTAACATAACTGAGGTGTGAGTAATCATTAAAATAGTCTGAAAAAATCTAAACAGAAAACATGTAAAGAAAAAATACTTGGATATTTAAAGGCAAAACAAACTGAGTAGTCAACAGTATCACAGAACCAGTGTGTAAGCTCAGCAAGTCTGGTTTACAGTATTTCCCCAAGGTGTTGAAGTTGCTCAGAGAAAGCAAACTTTGGTAATGGTTATGTGCTGGTTTTACTAACAAAAGTACTTTTTCTAGTGTCGAGGCAGGAGAGGATGACCACCTTTAAAACTGTGCTATGCTTTTCCCCTGGACAGTTTGGCAGAAGGAGGACATACTTTGTCCAGAAAAAGAAATGTTCACTCAAAAAGAACTTCTCATCCTTCTTTCTCTGTTCCCCCCGCCCCTTTCCCTTGCCTCTTCAGTGTACTGTTGTGCACTCCCTGCTGCTTTACATTGAGAGCCAAGCCCAGGATCCTGGGCAGGTCCCTATGGACAGCAGTTTCCCAGGCCACCAAAACCCAGCAGTACTGGCTTTGGAGATGCATCAGTAAAGGAGAACACTCCATGTCTTCCCTCATTTCTTACCACCCCAGCAGCTAAATCCTGTGCGGGACCTTCCCTCCAGCTACAACTACTGAAGAGTAGAGGAGAGAGCACATTCCTCTCCCACTCTGAAGGAAATCCACCCCAGGGAAAGCCCAGCAAGGATGCAGTCACCCCACGTTTCTCATGGCTGGATGAGCCTATCACCTCATATGCACTTATATGGCAAGAGCTACAGGACAGCACTGCGCCTTGCATCATCCAGCTCGGGAATGAGCATCCCAGCCTTTAGAAATCCTGCTCTTAGGAAGCTGGGTGTGACAGCAAGCACAATTACTTGCTCCCACTTGTGACATTTTGGAGGCTGACTTCCAAGAGGAAGGTGCTCTCCTGCTATCCACGTTAAGGTTTCAGAAAAGGATAAGGATAGCTGAATATATCAGAAGGCAGATATGGAATATCTGCCTTCGCTTTAAACTCTGTTTCACAAAGCATGAAAAAACACTGCTCTGCACACCAAGGCATGACAAGAGCTCTCCTCTTTTCTGGGAGTAGGTATGGAAATCAGCGATCTTGGTTGAGGCGCCCATCAGCACAGGGCACTGCACACCGTAGAGATGCAGCCCTTGACCTACTATTGCAAGCACAGAGGTGCAAGCTTCCAGCTGTGGAAAGCCAGAATGGCTATGTTTAAACTGCTTTCTCAAACTCTGCTGTTTTTCTGTTTTTCTTCCTGCTAGAAATTCAGCAGCTTGCAGCCTAGAGGATACACCCAACACTTCTACATAACCAGGGACTAACCTCGCCTTCACTCCTACTGCTTCCTGACGGGACGTCTTTTACCAGGAAAGGAAACAACTGTAATTGAGCATGGCAGCAATCCATGTTTCCCCCCGTAATCTTAGCAGCAGAAGAAATGGTTTCCTGCAGCTCCCATAAGAAGCTGCACCCAGGCTCCTCTTCACCAATGCTGCCCATCCTGCCTGCCTGGGCTATCCCTGCAAGCCCTCGCTCCTGCAGGGACCGCATGCCCTGACGGCACAGAGGGGTGGCATTAATAAGCTACCTTAAATAGACACCCCACATTCACACAAATAATCTGAAACCTGATAGGCTGACTCAGCCCTGAAGCACTTTAGTGAAGCCTCAGCTTTTGACTCTTAACAGACATACGGCACTGTTAACACAGTCTCGACCACTGGAGGTAGCGTACAGATGAACTAAATATAAAACCGCTCATGCAAAACTTCATGGTGCTGGGCTCAGGTTTTTTATCGCCTTAACTAAGCTTCTTCAAGTCTCTTTGGAGAGTGTTTTATTTAGGAACAGTAACGCACAGTTATCAGGGGGTTTCGGTTCATTTAATTAAGTTGAATACAATTGCACGCCAGTGGGTCTTAAAAATGCAAGAATCTATTTAAATATTATTTAGATGCATATCTTTTAACTACCACAGATTGCACAGGGCTTCATGTTTATATCAATTAGGGATATCAACCTAGCAATAAGAACTCTATTTCTTGCCAACTTATAATCCTTTCCACTCTGGGATCCCGTATTTTATTTACTCATTTCCCTTTATCTGTGTACAGTGAAGATGGATTTTTTTCGTTCCTGTGTGCTCAAGCTGCTTCATCATTGCCAAAGCACTTCCTAATTAGGCTAAATAGGCCTCTTCCACAAATAAAAGAGGAATATTTCTGCCTACCAACAGAGCACATCCTACAGATTCTGGGCTTGAATAACTGTGTGGTTGCTGTATCTCCCAGGTATTTCAAGCCCATATTTTTCTGAGGGGGTGACATGAAGGATGTCATGTGCCTGTTTCAAGGAAGTGCTTAATCCTGTGGCTGCTGTCAGTTCAATGGCTCTGCCCACTGATAAGAGACGTGAGGACATGGAGTGAAGCTGCATCAGAGGAAATTCAAATGGGATATTAGGAAAAGATTCTTCACTAAGATTGTGGTCCGTCACTGGAACAGGCTCTCCATAGAACTGGTCACAGCACAAAGCCCGTCAGAGTTCAAGGAGCATCTGGACAATGCTTTCAGTCTTATGGTTAAGTTTTAGGTAATCCTATGAGGAGCAGGAAGTTGGACTAAATGATCCTTATGGGTCCCTTCCAAAAGATATTCTGTGATTCCGTTGCTTTTACTGGAGACTGAATTAGTTACTCAAGTGTTGCACATCACAGAGATGCACCTCAAACTGAGGCACAAAACAGTCTGAAAAGCGCCATATGGCTAAAGAGATCATAAAAAGCAGAAGCTGGCAGAACCCCAGTGTTAATGAAGCTCGCAAAAAACACTGTGTCTCTACAAAACCCGGCAGCTGATTCTCACCAACCCAAGGCCCTGAACCACAGGCAGAAAGAAAACAACTGTAGATAAAGACACTTGGACTTGGATGGCAAGCTAAGCCCTCACTTGAGCAACTTCTCAGTGCATAGCAACTTGAACATCAAAAGGAGAACATCCTGCTAACTAACCATTTGTCAGGACAGTTGTCATGCCAAAGAAAAACATCTCACCTAGTTGTAAAAGTGACAGTAACATGAAAAGAAAGTCTCAGATAGAAGGAGTTTCCTCACAGACTCTGCTACTCAGATGAAAAAAGTGACCGAAGTCTCAGGGAACACCATCCCATAAACCCAGCAAGAGTGGGAGGACAATCTCTGTACCAGGATGCATTTGAAGCAACACAAAACCAGCAGGGAACTCTCTGAGCAAGAAGATGTTACACCACTTTTCACATTATGCACCATTATCAGTTTCAAAACAAAGGATGTATAGTAAATAAGCTCCTTCACTCACAGAGAATTAGGATTTGAAAGAAAACAAAGATTTTGCGGCATGAGTCTTTCAAACGGAAAGGAAGATCATGTATGTTCAGATATGGCAATCTCCTCAAAGCTGGAGAGGTGCAAAAGCTGGTTCAGAAGGAGTTACATGTGAACAGAACAACAGGCATCAGACTGTCTCCAGGAAAACAGTAAATTGCACTCTCATCCCGAGTCTGTTGTAGCTAACCAGCCTTCTGCTACAAACTACCCATTCAAAGCATCTGCTGGCAATACCTTGATGGTTTAGTTTTACATGACTCATACACACATCAATGGTTACCCACCTTTAGCCTGCATTTGTCTTTAAGCAAAAACAAAACAAGGTGCGACCAACTAGATGTGAAGGCTTACTCTGCACTCTGATATCCCTACTCAGTGCCTGAAATAAGCCTTTTCATTTCTGAACCAAGCTTAAATCTCCATTATTTATTTCCCACGTGCTCCCTGACATCCACACCATTCAGCCACCTCCTCTGCGCCTCCACAAAGCCAGCCTGCACACTGACCTTCCCCTGCCAAGGTCCCGGTGCGTGCTCCAGCCATTTCCTGCCATGAAGGCGGCAATTCTTCCTTTCACGTGATCCTTCTAAATCCCTCTTCCTAGCAGTTGCAAGTTACCCTTCTCAGCTGGGACTCTTTTCACTTTTCTAGCCACAGAAATACAGCTCTGGATACTGACTCACTGCACCTCCATCCCCTGTCATCCTCTGTTTCCGCTTTGTATGAGAGGTATTTTCCTAAGAGAGGCATGAGTCTGGAGAAAAACCCCTGCTTCACTCTTTTTTAATTTTTTGGTTTTGTAAACGGCTCAAGCCCCCCCAGCAACAGATCTGCCTAAGAAAGGCAGAAGGGTGAGCAGGAGTTAACAAACCTTTTTATCTCCGTTTCCTCTCTTTCATGGCAGTTTATAAAATAAATAACTATCTGTAAGCATTCTGCAGTAGTTGTTATTAGGTTTGGCAGATGAAAAATGAAGATCTGTACAATCCCTTGTATTCTATGTACACTTGAGACAAGGATTAAAACCCACAAGTAACTTGGCAAAGATTACTTGAAGACAGTACCATTCCATCAGAGAGAAAAGGCAGCATTGAGAACATCCACCTCTTTTTTCCCCTCCTACTTTTGGTAATTAGGAACTCAAACTCCACACTGACCAAACACAGTGAGACGCCTCATGACTAGGATAACAAGGATATGCAGAAGGATCCCTTTCCCTTCTCATTTATGCGTGACCACACACCACATGCGGTATGAAGCTATTCTTCATCATCACCATCATGCCAGTATTTTGGTGAGGTCCTTGACCTTATGTTCTCTGTTAACTTCCTGAGTTTAGATAGCTGTCATGCAAAGCTTAAGTTTTACAAAGTTTATCCATCTGCACATATATACTCACTCCCTGACACAAAATTTAAACACGACATTGCTGGGTTTGGGCTGAGCAGGAAACAATACACCTCACTGAACTGAAACATCCCAGTGTCCCTTCAATTCCGTACACATCAGAACACGGCACCACAGTGGAGAGGGACTGCACAGGATTAGACTGCATTTCTTGTCTCATTGTAAAACACTTTGAATAAAGGGAGGTGTAATTAGAGAGGAAAAAAAAATTTTAAGGATGGGCAGTCCTTTTGCACTACCTACTACTGAGCAGTCTCCACTGATTAACCAAGAAACAAATCAGACCTTTCCCCCAAACCTCAGAAGAAAAATTTCCTCTAGAAATTTTCTCTCCTTACCAGGTTTTTGGTTTTGAAATACAGTATCTTTACCAGTTCTCTGATAAAATGTTGCACGGGGAAATCTTTCTCCCCAACCTTTGTATAAAACATGATATATCCCCCAAAACACTCTGAAGAATCATGTCTTTAAAGTGTAAATGTACAGTCATCTTGAAGATGGAAACTCGAAGACAGGAACCACAACTGACATACAACATGCAGTCTGCCCACACCTTTTCCTGTTTTACAATGGTTATTTATGAATTGTAAGGTGGGAAAGAAATCTAATAATGGAGTGGAAATCACAACCTCCAAGTTGTGGTGGATATTATGTATGAATGCAAACACACTTATGTATAAAACAGAACTTTTCTTATTTTTATCCTCAGAGATTATAAACTGCAGTTTAAATGCAAAGGATTTATTATCAGCTTTCAGAACTACCGCACTAAAGTGGCCAACTACTGAAAGCTCCAAAACTCACAAGTATTAAATATCATTCTATATAACAGAAGGCTACGTTAAGTCTATGCAGTGATATTGATAACAATATGAAACATGTCTGACATGGATGGTGAAAAGAGATGACTCTTAATTGAGCAACGGAAAAGAGGTGTTTTCAATTTGCATTCCACCCCTAGGATTGCACTAGAAACTTCTGCTGTAAAAACCCCTTTTGGTTGAGTTGCAGTACACAAGATGTGTCTGCTGGAAAACTGCAAGCACAGAATCCAGAGAAGGAAAGCATTTCAGAACTGTAACAGATACGGATAAACAGAGATAATAAACAGGCAGAACACAAACACCTAAACATCCCTGCAAATGTAAAATGCGTAAAACCCAGATTCTTCAGCAGTGACATGTCATTTCTGAAGACATACCTTACAACTCTAAAGATATTACTCTGGCAAGTAAAATACCTTAAAAGCCTAAAATGCCTTTTTTTCTGAAGTGCAGTGTAATGCTATGCAATCAGCTCTAGCACGTGTTTTCATCCAAGCTCCAGCTGTGGATGTGCACTCACCGACAGAACTTTTAACAGTGCCACCGTGGTGCAGTGAGCTCTCATGTTTCCTCCATCGAGTTAGACTGGGGTTACAGTGAAGTGAAGAGCAAGCTCTGCAGAGCAGGGTCAGCCTGTGCTGGCATGGAAAGGGGCAGGAGGCTCAACTCATCCGAATTTGTGAAAGAACAACAAAAGATGCATTTTCCTTTCTTCTTAAAAGCCTACAGGCCACACACTGCTCCGCTATAAATAAACTTGTGCCTTAGGCTGCTGAAGTTTTTATGTAAACAGTGCAAAAAGCAGACCCTTTATCTTTTGTTTCTTTCTTTATCTTTTGTTTTCATCATACATATCAGCACTGCACAAAGCATCTTCAGTTCCAGGTGAGAGGGTTAGCAGCACCTTGCAATCAAGAGATTGCTCATGTACTCTCAATTTAATATTGTAACAAGCATGGTACTGTTTCCACTATTATCTATCAGCTCTCGTCATGCTTGCTGCAAAGCTTTCAAAGCATTGCTTTTATTATTATATTTAACAGTTACCTAATCTCCTTTACACACACTCCCACACACAAAGAATATACTCCGGGTGGAGAACACTGAGACTAAATATTAGTAGGCTGTTACCTACAAGGAGCAAAAAGCACTGTGTATCATCATAAATACAGTGACGATAGTGAAACATAAAAGGATGTATTTATTTTGATAATTGTATTATCATGCTTGCAACCTCCAGGGTGTATGTTTACCCATGCACATGAAAACAGACATATTTTCTCCATCTGGAAGGCCTGACGATGCAAACTGATCTCAAGAGCATATCCCCATGTCCATGAATGGCCACAGGGAAGTCAAATCACCAGAGTCTAATGGGGAGCTTGTAGCAGCACTCCAACCAGATTGCACTCAGATTGTGACACAGATATTAGAAACCAGTTCTCCAATTTATTGTATGACTTTCCATTAAAAAGCCTGAAAGTGTGATTTATAAATCATTGTTGTATTATAGTCTTAAGCTTGTCCATCCAATTTTCCAGCTACACCATGCTTAAAACTGTTTTCCAGATCGGTTATACAATCCCCACTCTCAATTTTCAGCTCTTCCCAGGAAACATGCCTCTAAAACTAGTCCGTTGCTCAAAAATGCTTATACAGGTGTCACTAGAACTTAAACCATTAAGTATTTTATTATACTAATCTTAGTTCAAATAAACCTGGTACATTTTAAGTCTGTGTTTCAAAACATGGCAGCAGACAAGAAAGTCCTGCTATTACCACAGGCCAGGAAAAATCTTCCCCTTGCCTCAAGAAGATGAAAGCAGAGCCAGCATGTCCACACCACAGCAACTATACTGTGGGGGAGAGGGCACAAGTAGCTCCTTTTATTTTAAAGTCGTTATTTTCAATAATGGAAATCTCTGTTGTGAACTCTTGTGACCAAAACGTGTTGTAATTTTTCCCTGCCAAAGAGATAAGTCTCTTGATGTCAGGCAGAAATAAACCCCCTTCATATCTCTTTATCTAATCACACAACATATCTACATGTATTTTAATGGAGAACGTTTTTAAAGTAGAAACTTGATTTTTAGATTTGCACGCATGAAACCTAGTTTTCTCCTTTTGTCCATTTTCTCACGACAAACATGGAATCCAGATCCTTGCAAAGTCACCTCAGCATCCCTGCAGTCTCAACCACCTTCCTCCTCCTCCCACCACTAGTAACATCAGACAAAGTGCCAGGTTTCTTAGTCATCAGCTGTGCCAAGCAATCACCAAGAGGAAAATTGTTAGTAGCAGTTAAAACAGATATTGAGACAAATTACTTTCCTGGGTCATTACAAAGTAACGGCTATTCATCCCGTGTTTCTGAACCTCCTAAAGTCCGAACACAGCGTGTACTACGGCCATTAATACTGTGACAAGAGGGTAAGTAGGAAAGAAGAAAGCCTGGGCTGCTGCACGAAGGAAAAGCTACAATCACAGAAAGGTGCAGGAAGCAGGCCTGGGTGCACCAGCACTGAGCACGCTCTCCTCCACAATGCCACCTCTGAAGGGAAAAAAATCCTGAAGGAACATAGCCCAGGGCCAAATCTGGAACAGTTCAATCTGGGTCTGGAAGGAGAGATTCTGACTCGAACTCCTTTGCCCTGGGCACTACCTGTTCCCTCTGTACCTCGGCCCTGTGCCACATCCAGCAGTGAACCCATGCTGCATTGCTGTGCCCTGGTCCCTCCACTCTGCTCCTGTTTGCACAGCACTTTTATAGTCAGCACTAATTTACACAGAATTCTAAACAGCATCAGACTAAGGTAAATTAATTGTTACCTACCTCTGGAAAATGTCATTTGCTCTAAGATACGCTACAAATAAGAGGTTCTCACTTGACTGTAGAAAATGGTAGCCAACGTGTAGCATAGTACATTGCATTCCACGTAATAAAAGTCCTTTAAGTGCTCATGTGCAACACCTTTTCGTTTTCCACATCAATCTTCACATTTTCTTTCTGTTCAGACTGCCATTTTTTTCATATCCACAAAAGGAAGAAGGCAACATTACAGGCAAGTTCTGGCAATGTTGTTTTCCACTGCTCTTAAAAAACAGAGAGAGCTTGGTTGACTGACTTTCAAAAGATGAAAAAAGTATGAAGAAAAAGAGTATTTCCAAGTTCGTATTCACAGCAAATCAGCAAGAGGGAGAATTGGCTTTCAAGAAAGAATGAAGAAGGCACCAGAACCAAAAGCTCTTATCACTCCTCATGGTGTAGGGTCTCATGGGGACTAAACTCTCTGATGGAGACATCTGTTTTATGTGCCCTGACGTGCAAGAAAAAGCAAAGACCAAAGGTTATCTCTGTGAGCTGTCTTTCTTCATAAAGGGATTAGCATTGCTAGGCATAACATTTCATGGAAAGGGAAAGGAGATGCAACAGGTTAAGTTTAAATTATACAGTTGAATCCAACACCTAAACTGACAGTCAGTTGCTCTCTGTTTTGACTTCTTTATTCGAAAGCAAAATACCCTCTGTGGTTTTGAAAAAAAGAAAAAATAATACCTGCTAGTTTGAAAGCAGAGATCAGGCCTTCTGGGTTTATCCTTATTGCTGCAAGTGGGATGTGGTTTAGAAAACGTGCTCCAAATAGAAGTCAGAACAAAAATGTCTTGAATCAGGATGTCCCAAAGTGCTTTTTGAGTTAATTACACAGTGCCACAGGCACTTTGCTGACATGTCTTCAATAAAAATCACAAAAAATGAGTAAATTGCATTTTCAAAAGCACATTCTACCTGAAGCAGCTATTCGGTTGCCTGCACTTTTCCACAGAGCCGTGCTGAGCATTCATGATTTCAGCTGAAGTGACCTTTTGGTGCCAATCTGACACCAGAAAAACAGAGACATCCAAAGAGAAACTGGGAGAGCAACAGGGTAGAGATTTCCATAGGACATTACAATGATTTAACGATGGTTTAAGGAAGAGCAATCCTGGAAGCAGTCCTTGGCTGGTGTTAGCTGCCACAACTCCTCCTGGCGGTTCTACAGCTGCTTTTATCGGTCAGGGATCTACTTCCCTGATCCTTCCAGATACCCAGACTCCCTGGCTTAATATCAAATTCCTCTTCCCAAGTATGTTAGCCAGTATCCAATTACATGTTATCACAGTAGCATTATCAGCTGGCGTCTTTCTCTCTTTTGGTTTTTTTTTTATTACTTTGATAAGAAATTCAAATAGTGACTTAAACATGAAGACCAAGATAGATTATATACGTAAATAGCAGGGCTCTTGGTAGCCAAGTGAGCTTTATTGTCCTCAAAATACTCTATTCTCTTCAACTAACAGCAGATGGTAGGAAAGGACTGGTTTTCTCTCAGCATAACTGCAAAATACAACTGAAAAAGAAATAATTTTCTTTTTGTTTCAGCTGTTGTAATTGATTCAGTAGTTTGAAACAAGAAACTAGCTACCGCTTTGAAATGAAAAGCTGGAAAGACTCCTAATTTCGTAGCATCTCTTTCAATGGCATCTCTTTCAACTTCTGCTGTATCTTTTCCATCTTGGCCATTGAAGACAAAATCTCCTCACATAAAAAAGACACTTTCTTCAGTGAAATTCCTCCTCTATTGAAATTGATCAGTGTTTTGCCAGTGGTTTCATTAACATCAGGGTTTGACCCAGATCTCTCCTATCTATAAGAGAAGGAAGAACTTTGCATAAACAAGAGGGGCCCTGGAATGTCTTCCATGTACTAAGGTCAACTGCCCTTGCTTTGGAAGCACATCTGTAGAAGAATGAAGCTCATGATTTTCACTTCATATTACAATTTGTTCTCAGATCTTGTCACATACAAACTTATACATCTTTAGCAACGAAGAGTTTGTTATCACCACATCGATACATCATTCTATGCCAAAAATATCCCTTTTTATAGCATTGAGTTTTGGCGATGCAGAGAATTTATGACTACTCATAATCCACCTTTCTCTAAAACCTTAATACACTTCCACCATCCACCGTTGCTTTTAAACACTGAAAATTATAATTATCCAATACATTCCAACATGTGCTTCCTGGACTGAGCAAAAGCTTTTGGGTATTATTTTGTTTTCTAGCGAGTTCCATTATCAGCACAAATAACTTGAGGTCCTTAAACCACAGCTGCACCTATGGAATAGGAAAGTGCAAAAGGGAAAAGCCACATTTACTTCAGCAAAATCCTAGTACAGCTGCAAGCATACACGCAGTATTTATCAAGTAGAGAGCTATTATGTGACTTCAAAGTCAATAAAATATGCTCCTTACAAGCAGCACTTGACAAGTATGTTTCCCCTCCAGACCTGGAATCTGCCACCACAGGTTTCTCCCAGTGAGTTCCTATTTTTAAGGAGCATAAGTAAAAATACACAAACAATGAAATACATTTATCCGTATAAATATGGAGAGGGGCTCAATTGGTATTTCAAGTAACTTCAGTACTGAATACCATCTGGGCAGACACTATGGTCACTCCTCCTAATTCAGCACCTAGAGCAGACACCACCACGCTCCACAAGGCTTCCAGCAGGTCCAGTGGGAGGAAGACGACACCTTCCCCTCCTCTTCCCCACTGCTCTAACTTCTCAGTATGAGGGCAGAATCTGGCATTTTATCACTTTTCTAAAAACCATCTTTTTTTACTGTAATGACAGCAAATTGGTAGAACAGGCTGCACAGAGAGATTGTGCAGTATCTGTCCCTGGAGGTTTTCAATCAGTGACTAAATAAAACCCCAAGCAACCTCACCTGACCTCAGAGCTCTCCCTGCTTTGGCTTGAGGATATGATAGATGCCACCTGAGATTCTTTCCACCCTACATCATCCTACAATCATGGCTTAAGAATGCATTTTTCTCTTTCATTCAATCAATAAACTTTTGATTACCACCTTCTTTCTTCACTTCATTCTAGTTTTCTCCTTCCAAGATCACAGAATCGTAGAATGGTGTCTGTTGGAAGTGACCTTAAAAATCATCTAGTTCCAACCCCACCTGCTATGGGCAGGGACACCTTTCACTAGAACAGTTTGCTCAGAGCCTCATCCAACCTGGCCTTGAACACTCACAGGAATGGGGCACCCACAACTTTGGGCAAGTTGTGCCAGTGCCCATGCACCCTCATAGTAAAGAATTTCTTCCTAGTATCTAACCTAAATCTACCCTCTATCAGTTTAAAGCCCCCTTGTCCTGTCACTACACACCCTTGTAAAAAGTCTTTCTCCACGTTTGTTGTAGGCTCCCTGCAGGTACTGGAAGCCTGCAACTAGGTCACCCTGAAGCCTTCTCTTCTCCAGCCTGAACAATCCCAATCTCTTAGTCTTTTCTTCACAGGAGAGATGCTCCATCCTTCCGACTATCTTGGCTTCCTCTGGACTTGCTCTAACAGGTCCATGTCCTTTCCTGTATTGGAGACCCCAGAGTTGGACGGAGCTCTGCAGGTGAGAGTCTCACAAGAGCTGATCTTGGCTCTTCTCTCCTGCCTCTCTGCCTCTGCATTCCTTTGGTAGCTTTCAGGCTGTTGCAGGGCCAACCTGGCCAGCCTATCACTGCACCAACTTTTTCATTCATACATCCATCCTCAGTGAATCACTCTGGTGTCTACCTCTGTGCTCCCTAGACAGTTTGAGTCATGAACGGCTACAGGTCCCAGGAAATTAAGACCCACACTCTCACATAATTGACAATGCAAAAGAAGTAAGCCAGCTACACAAGCCACTGATGTGGCATCACTGACTACAATCAACCAGCTACAGACTCCCCTTTGGAAGCCACAACTCTAGTTTACTGCTTGCCTTTTGCAGCACAGGTTTGAAGGAGACAAAGCTCTATGCAGCACAAAGATGAGCATGAAAATGGCACTGGAGCTACCTCTTCCTTGCCTTCCAACAGGGACAGAGTACTCAGTTCAGATTAGGACCTTATTTTGCAGCCTCGAGGACTAGAAACTCTTTAGAAATCTAAATCTGAAGAAAACTGACAGCCTGCTGGGAGAAGAGTTTCCTTCTTCCCTCTTGTAGGAGACCCAACACAAGGTATCTTTTCATATTTGTAGTTGTGTTGCAACACAAAACACTGAAGTAAGAAATACTAATAATGCTGGGTGATGTTTGCAACTGATATAAAGCAGCAACTTCATAGTCACAAGATGATTCCTTTCTGTGAAGCTGACCAACTCTACGACAAATGATTTTAACATAATTTTATTAGAAGACAAACAGTAATTAAACAGCTCTGTTTTCCCAGGAAGGAAACTAGCTTGTATGGCCAGAAGAAACCTATTCAAATTATCAGTTGTGTGACAATCAGATCTTTTCTGCACTGAGCTTCAGCATGCTAGGCTGTTGGTCTGGCCCCCTCAAACACTCCTTCCCAGGCATCCAATAGCACTTTGCTCTTACTAAATGCAGTACTGAAACCTGCCAGAAAAAGAGAGAAAGAGACTGTTCATAAAGTACCAACTGTGTGCTCCTTACAAACTGGCAGAACTGACTCTGCTTGCATTCTTAGATTAAAATCATTAACAGTGAAAACGTGTATGCAGTTGGGTGCTATTAAACTGAACGTCATGTCCATGGAGAATTTCTATGACGAAAAGGAATGAGACAGGTTTTTTAAGCTGACTTTGAATATTAACAATAAATTCCATGTCGTAAAAAAAAAAATGCAGCATAAAATGCTAATTAAATTCTCTGTTTAACTCTACAACATTTCTTCTGAATTAGATCCTATGGGTTTACCATTCATTACGTTCCATGGCAGTTTTCCAAAAAGTATTTTTCATAATATTCTTGACTGTCTGCTGGTTAAATGTTAACAACAAAAACTAACACACATCAAGCCTATTCATTTGCTTTTAAAATGAATAAACAGGCACTCCACTGTTGATTACCACATTCCTGTATCACTGGAAGGCTGCCAGCTCCACTACGTATATAACGCTAGTATTTGTTTTTTTGCTGAGTGGCAGTCCTCTGCGGTAATTATCATCTTGCACCTAAAGTAAATATTATTCTCTCGCTGCAAGTAGAAATAAAGGATTGACTCTTCCTGTATTTTTACTGTTTGCCATCCAGTCTGTCCTGTCGGTACGCTACGTGCCCATTAAACGTAATTCCTTGAGCCCTCGTTACTGGGGCCATCTCTTTTGTCTGTAACCAGTGAATTACGAGGATTAGTCCCTCCTCAGAAGATCACCGGCGCAGAAACTCCACGGGCCGTAACCGAGCAACTCGTCTCCGAAAACCACCGGGAGTAAGAGCTCCAAAGCCGGCGTCTGGGAGTGCCGCGAGGCCCCGGGAGCGCTGCGGGACGGGCGGCCGT
>VYZQ01011676.1:33426-44903 GCA_013400655.1 Mystacornis crossleyi
CTGCCGCCCGGCCCGCCCCGGGACACCGCGGGACGGCCCTGCCGCCGCTGCCCCTCAAACTTTCGACCCAGCGACAGGGCGGCCCGCGGTGCCGCCGCGGCCCAAAGCCCCTCCTTCCCTGCCCGCCCGTGGGCTCGCCCGGCGAATGTGGCCGCCCCAGGGCGGCAACAAAGGGCCCCAGCGCCGCCCCGGCGGCTTCACGCACCCCAAAAGTCGGGAGCCGGTGTCGGGACACGCGTGGTCGCTGGCGTAGCGCTTGTTGTTGCTGTCCCCATCACGCCCGTGCCAGTGCCTCGCCTGACGGCCGAGACCTCCGGCGGTCAACAGTGCTTTCTTAACACCGAGGCAAGACTTTCGGAAGAGCTGTCAGCCGCACGCGTTACACGGCGTCAGGGGAAGGGGCACCCTGTTAGTTCAGGTTTAGAGTTGGGCTACCGGGACCGCATCATTCTCCTGAGGAGAGGTGGTTTGTCACCTATCGCCCTTGGGAAGGGACTGTGGGAACGCTGCCTCTCCTTCGTCTGTGCCTTACGCTACCTGATACCACCTCCAATCCCCATTATAGTTAAATTACATCATTACTAACTACGGACAGCAGCAGCGATGGTCCTGCATTCTACTCGGGAAACTGCCCATATACGCACACGCACTTCTTGGAGAAGGCACATTAAATAACACTGGCCAAACCCCACTGCCCGTGGATGGAAGGGGTGGCAGAGGTCAGCAGAAGAAGAACCCAAAGGCCTTTTCACCAACTCACACCTCACTCCCAGCTTCTGCTGTGACCAGCAGCAAGGAAATCCTTTACTCTTAGTGCTCATTCCTAGGCTTTGAAATGTTTAGATGCGTCTTGAAAAGCTACTGTTTCAAGCTGCCATTTATTGGAAGCACCTGTCGGCACAGGGTGGCGGGGAAAGTGGTGTATTTAATGGATATGCAGCTGTCACACACTGGCCAAGCATTTTGAGACCTCACACAGTTGAGCAGTCAGTAGATCCTCCAACATCCCTCCAGCCCTGCTTACTGCCAGGCTGTATGTTACGTGCCGTGCACCACCCAAACACAACTCAGAGCCTGCCCGAGAACCTGTGCTCCCCGTCAGGCTCTCTGTTCAGCCCTGGGGTCTCCTGGCACCAGACTCCCCTCAGCCCACTCGCCAGCCCTACAGCTGACAAGGCTTACACTGAGGGCACAGAACCGGTGGCCTGGGAGGGCTGGAGCAACAAATGATACCATTTGCTGTCACGGCTAAAAATAGTATCTGGAAAAGGAAAAAAGGAAAAGTGGGGTTATTGCACTCATCTTCTCTCACTGTTATCAGCAACGCTCTTTTTCTGTCCTCAAAGCTGACTGTGTATTTTACTTGGTAGGCTAGCACTGGAGAGAAAAGCTGGTCGAAACACTTCCTTTCTCAACTGCTACACAAAGAAAGGGACGAGACTTTTCTAAGCACTGTGTTACTGCAGCTTTTGCTGGAGAGGTCAACAGCACACACGGAACAGAGAAAAGGAAGTGGGGAGCACAGGCAGAAAAACTAAAAGAGAGTTATGCTGAGAGAAAATGGTAGAGAAACCACGGATGATGTAGAAATATGCACAGTTTTACTGACCCTCCTTTAGGATGCACATGTAGGATACACCCTGTGTAATGCATCTTATTGACTAATAATGAGAAATAATGAAACGCCCAAACAGGTATAAAATCTCTTCTAATTGACCTTTAAACTGTACACAACTATAAGTCTATGAAGTACAAGACTAAAGGTGTGTCTGAAGTCTCTCGGCATTCTGAGATGGCTTGCATAACTCAAAACTGGTTTAATTAGTCAGAGGTAATTTACTGACTGACCCTCTGAAATTCACGTTGAACCACTTACAGTAGTAATGTACTTTAAAATATCTGAACAAGGCACACTTGATCTCAGGATTTAAGTATTCTGGGCTCCTCATACACACTATCTTCTGTACTTCGTCTTTTTTATGTATGGAGGCATATTAAGAAAAAACGAAAAAAACCCAACAACTCTGCAGCACAAAGCCTAAATCCCCTCACTGTTGTGCCTTGGGCAGCAGCAGATTAGGATCAAATAGGTGGAAGGGGCAGTACCCCCACTTGGCTGGCCCCTCCCTGCCAACCGAGGTCATTGCTGCTGTGCAGTGATGACTATACCACTTACAGAAGCGGGTCCTGAATAGCCACACTTTTCAGCCTTGCAGTACAGGTAACAGAAACTAGACTATAAATTGTGGTGGTCCCAGAGTTGCTTTCTGAGCCATTATGTCATCCCTTTTGTTGAGGCAGCAGCTTTCATCAGAGGAGCATGATGCAGGGCTGTGGCAGTCTTCCCCTCAGCCAGTTGACTTTAATTTATCTGAGACACAGAGCCTTTGATTTCAAGAAAGTGAGATAAGGAAAGAAAGACCTTGCAAAATCACATGACTCCAGGAGCAGTTGCTTTAAAAACCAAATGGACATGAGAGAATCAAAACAAATCCATGGCAGTTTACAATAACTACCTCCTTCAATGGTCTTACAACTATAGCATCTATGCATTTTCAGACATTCACAAGATGCCATTTTCACAAGACATTAAATGAATATGACATGCTAAAATAATTCCCTGCTCTTCCCTCAAGTAGAGCCACCCTCTCCTTCTAGATATGACAGGGTTCCTCTATTTCAATGAAGCCAATGTCTTGCAGAATTAAATCCCAGGCATATTTTACAAAAACCAGCTGCAACAAGAGTATGGGAGTTTTAGAACAAGCAGAAACTCAGATCTTACAAGGGTTTTGAAGCCCAGCTAGGAGTGCAGTATTTAGTTTGTGTTACAACTGCAACTAAAAAATTACAAATTATTTGAAATTTGGCATGTTAGAATACAGTTTTTGTTTGCAGTTTTATCTGTAGGTGCTTAGCCCTACAAGCATCTACAAAAGACTGCTCTCTAAAAGCATCTTGTGTTGGACCTCTCTACAGGTATTTGAAGAAATAAATCTGGTCCATTTTCTGAGGTTTTTGTGACATTTCACAGGAGCGCTGACCAGGTGTGTCCCATTCAGAAATCTTGGAAAATAGTCATTGTGCCCCTTCAGGGCAGCACTAGGCAGCAGGGCAGCAGTCCTGATACAATTCCCCAATGTGTTGCAGTGTGGCTACAAAGCTCCCTGTGGTTGTTCTGCGAATCTCTGAAGAGGAGATGGAAACAATTGACACATGTGGTCAATCTAGTCTTGCCGAGTTATGGCAGATAACTATCACACCATCAGCTACGTGTGGGTGTAAAGCTGATGAGAGTTCTCCACATTTACAAGCCAGGCAGGATTAACTAGGAGTGCACTTGTCTGTATTCAAGAGAGGTGGACTTTCTTCTAGAGGAAGACTCAGAGCAGGATCCTAGCTCCAGGCTAAGGTGGCCATAGAGAAGCTCATCTTTCTCCTTTCTTTACTGAGGGTTTAGGGAGATGGCCTTCACTAGGACAAACTCTTTCTTTGTGAAAAGCATGAACCTCAAACACAAACCTCTGAGTCATTACGGCAAACGATGACAAACTTTCTGTTCCAAAGCAGTGTGTACCATCTCACCACAAAGTCATATAAAAGTGACACAAGGGTTTCAACAAAGCATTTAAGAGGGAAAAACTGAAATACGCGTCAAAATAAACTGGAAATGCCAACATGCACTATTATAACCAGACTATCACAAATGTTGTTACCCACATCAAAGGCATTTAATCCAGGAAATCTATACCATAAACAACCTTGAGGACTTTGATATCAATTTTAAACTATATGGAAGAGGGTGATATTAGGTTGCCTTGGAAAGGGGATCATGGTCCACAGAGTAAATGGACACCAAACTTCATGGGTTCCTGACAGACGACCTGAGGGAAATGGCTTCCTGCTGAGAGACCTGGCAATTAACTCTTCGTGCATGAACAAAAACACATGAAGTTTCTCAACATCACTAACAACACCCTGCCCAGTATATCAAGACCAAATCAGAACATCAAAGCCTCAGAGAAATAAATAAGCAAGCCTTTGTATGCAGAGAGGTTGCAGGGGAAGGGAGAAATAAAAATTCCAGCTAGCTCCTGCAGGTGACCCGCCAAAGCCCTAAAACTCTTAACACAAGCACATTACGATGGAACACACTATTAGCAGTGATTGCATCTCCTTTCAGCTCTCTCCCTCTTCCCCCTTGGTGAAGGTCATCAAATTGAAAAATACAAAGTTTCACATCACAGCCTTTGATTAGAACTCCAACTCTTAGTGGTTGCAGATTCCATCCCATCAACTTATCAAGATCCATCTTGGAACAATTTTATCTCATTATCCTTGCTACATTTTTTTCCAAAGTCCTTCTAAAATATAATTACTTTTACCTCTCCCCTGAACTTAATTTTTGAATTATTTTCCTTAAGAACTGGTTAAGGAGTATGATTTCTGATAGCATGGTCCTTTAGAGTAGGGATCACCTGTATCAGCCAAAGGGGCCAGCAGCTGCTCTCCAACAGAAAGCAGACATGCCAGCGGCTGCTCCAGAAGGTGCTCTCTGCCATGGGACAGAATAGGGATGCACATACCTGACCCATCCGTCAACCTGACAAACAGGCTATCACTGTCCCAGGCTCTCCTAGAATGTACATGCATAAACTAGGAGAGAGTACAAGGTCCATCATGCATCCATGATCCATCCGTTTGCACATCAGATTTCTATATATTCCAAAACAATCACGTTTCAGCACCCTCTGCCAATTAGACAACTGTAGAAAATATTCCTGATTTTAGAAGCCATACAGACAGTACTTATCCAATGTCTTTAAAATGGGCAGTATTTAGATCATATACTATATGCTGTACAGTCAGAAATCATTATTCTTTTCAAGGCTTAGCTGTCAGCTCCCAGTCTTACTGCCAGCCTCACGACTAGAGTATCACATCCCAGTGAGAGCGGCACACTAATATACCCAACTCAAACCAGATGGAGTTAAGTCTGTTTAATAGTAGAAAGCAGTTAGGAACAACAAATTGCTTTATTCTGATAAAAGTCCAAACTCTACACGCGATTTATCATTCCCCTAGATATCAGTACTCTACTGGATTAAAAAAATTACAAAGTGGGAGAGACCTATGCCCAGAGAAATCATTCCAGTAGTCTTAATCTTTCGGGCTAGCACCACACTCAGTAGACACAGAAGTACTGCTAAGCTTGGCAGGCTTCATTTAAAATACAGTGGCTGTGACTTTATGTGACAAATCGTATAAGGAAAAGAAATCTAAACACAGCAAGCATCACAGCCCTCCTGGAAGGATATCTTTTGACTCATAAGGAGAAAGGAAAGGTTCACATCCTTCCCTTCCAGCCCACAGATATGTTCCACAGAGGCCTCTCATATCCTGCCCAGTTCCCCTGTCTGTCATAGAGCACAGCATCATTTCTTGACTGGGAGGCAATAGCACTAGCTCAGCCAGTGCAAGGGCTCTGGGAGCTGGAGCATGGCAGTGAGGAATACATATCCTGTGGGAAACCACAGCCACGATCCTGCTTAGGTGCACAGCATGCCACTCCAAAACTGCCTGCAGATCAGGACTCCAGCTGCTTCCTGCAATGTCAGGCACTGTCTGGAGATTTTCTAGAAATTACTAAGACTCTCGTTCTCCGTGTTACTCACTTCTGCCTTCTCCACTCAAACTCAGCATCCCCTCTTCTCTACCTCCAGGGCAAAGCCAGTTTTGATGAATTGTTTTTTCTTGTCAACATTGAAATAGTTAGCATTCACTTTTTTCTTAGCTTTCTGCAGCACTTTTTACAAAATGTTTTCTAAAGCTTAATTAATTTTTCAGAAAGGAGTTCAGCATCTTTTGAGATGCCTAGGTGTAGTCTCTGCACTGTCATTCACGGGAGGTTGCTAAACTGATCGCATTGTTTTCGTAAGCAGCTACTAGAAGGGACGCATACAAATCTTTTTTGTAAGAGACTTACAAAGCCCATAGAGACAAAAGTATTTAGCTCAGTGTCCTTTGGCTGCTCTTCTCCCAAATTAATTTTAGAACTGTAGAAGCAAAAAAGGTGAAAAGCTAGCCTCAGAACTGGGAATAGAACTTCAGCCTCCCCTTTTTCCAAGCGTGGTATCCTTTGATTCCTTTGTTGAAACTCCTAGTAAATTACTAATGGAAAGGAGTCTGATGATCTCATCCTAAAGCACATCGTAAAGGCAGCATAAGGTACAACTCAGTAGTGTGTGATAATTGTGTACTTCAGAGACGCTCAGTGCTGATGTAAATATCACTCCAAGGTAGCTGTGGTAAGATGGGAAGAGCATCAGTAGAGATGACCAATCTCAGAGTGACACCTGTATTACTACACACTTTGTGACCAGCACAAATTTTTAAAATAAAAATGTATGCACCTCACAGATGATGCTTATTGTGTCTCCCTTAGAAAGGGAAACGAACATTTTTAAGAGTAATACTTCCTGGAAAAAGAAACCCAAGAGCTTTCATTAATTTCAGTTTCATTAATTATATCTTTGCAAAAGCAACCAAGCATGACACGCAAATGTAGATCTTAAAAAAAAAAAGTTATCCTCCTGTTATAGAGATGAAACTTTACAGAGTTGCTCTTAGCAAAATATTATTAAAACAAAGTACACGTGACCCAAACATGTCAGCTGTAGACAGTTGGAAGAAAACAAAAGAGGAAGAATTGCTTAGCTTCTCTTTCAGAACAGATCACTTCCATGCAGAAGTCACCTGCTCCACACTCTACCTAACACCCATTCCCCAATTTACCAATTAAATACTGCCCCAAAACATAGCAGAACAAAAATTTTTCCTCAAATGTTTCTCTGAAAGTTAATACACTCCCTCCCCCTTCCCCTCATCCCCATCTGAACAAGCAGAAAACAGACCCTACCAAAGCCCGACTTTCAGTCCCACAAGGATTCAGAACTGAGCTTAGACTGCACTTTTTCAGCTTGTGTCCTAAGTCACATAAATGTATTAGCAGTGAAGGAGTAGGTGGACCTAGTTAAGGTCCACCTTACAGAAGCTGATCAAGGAAACCTGCCTGATGCTCTCAGCTAGCCATAGGTGAGCAGATGTGATCATGTGATGTTTGCTATGATGACAGCCTAAAGTCAATTCTCCCTACTGCAGACACTGGACAACAATTTACTGGCTTCAACTTCTTCTTTCAGATCAGTTTCTGCTGCAGTAACTCCTGCTCCATCACCAGAGCTTCTCCTTTTGCTTCCATCCCTAGAAACAGCTCTCATCAGTTCTCTTCCCTCACTTTCCAAACAGCTGCCCTATCTTGCCTTTTCAATGCTTTCTGCCCATTCTCCAAAGTACCATCTGACTAAAACATGGGTGTCCTCCCCATGCCAGAGCTGCACCCCTGGCTGAGCTGCGTTCCATGCAGCAATCCCAGATATGTACATAAAGAGAGAGTTGTGGAAAAACAAATGGCAGTTGACCAGCAAGCAGGAAAGCAGCTGTGCTGCAATTTCTGTTGTAATGATTAGTGTTCAAAAATCACAGATGTCAGGCACCTGAATATTACACTTGCAATTAAATATAATAAAATTTTAAAAGTAAGACTTTTGGAATGCTTCAGCTTCAATTGTCCAAGTCATTAGGGTGCACTTGGGTCATATCTTCATCCTTTTATTGAAAAATAAAACCTGGAATTTACATTTCCAGTATTTAAAACACAGCAGCAAATTGAAAGTTTTACATCACTGGTTGCAGGTGCTAAGATGTTAAATAAATCATCAAGCCAGTGATGAAATCTGGAGCATTCACAAGACTCTGATGATGTAGTCAAGATGATAAGTATTCATTTCAGCTGTGGCTGTAAACACAGGCATGAGGTTGATTCACAGAGTCTGTGCTCCTCTAGAGAAGCCTTATTCTTCACTGCCCAGCAAGCTGTACCATCAATCACTCTGGACTCTCTCAAATCAGAGTTTCAAATTGCCATGGAAAAATATAATAAAACCTGCTTTGCACTCACTAACAAGAGTTGAGAAAGAAATGGAAAATCATATGCAATCTGTACATTTCATTTTTCCTATACTGTTAATGACATGCTTCACTTTATAGAACTTCATTAACTAGTAGAGAAAAGAGAGAAACATCTCTATACAAGCAGGCACACACTGCACTTCATGTCTGTAAATTCATTGAAGGGGCACGAGACACTTATTACTTCTGTAACACAGCGAGGAGGGGGAGCATTTCCAAGGAGCAGCTGCTTCCAGTTAGGGTAGCTCAGCTGGAAAGGAGAGGTGCCTGTCAAAGTAATTAAAATGAGAAGAAGCCATCTATCTGAGACTCCAGCTTTTAAGCACTGGCCAACCCCCTCCCAAAATGTAATTAAAAAAAAAAAAGACAAGTGAAAACAGGCTTAAGTATCGCTGAAAACATACCTCCAAGCTATTCTCTCAATAAATATTTTGGGAAGTTCATGAACAGAAGGATTATTGTGACTGTGGTGGTGTGAGTGGGAGGAATTTACCCTCCACAACTCAACCAACTGCATCAATGATGATACAACAGCCCTTAAGGGCAGTGAGCTTACTGCATTGGCTCCATGTCGATGAAGATTTACAGGGAAGTTTTTTTGTTTAAATATTTGTAGAGTAGGCTGGTATCTCTGGTTCTCAGAAAAAAAGAAAGAATTTTCATTTGCAAGGATTTAATAATTAGGCAATTCTGTTTTACAGGGCCAAATATGCTTCTTCAGTACAACGTGTATCCTGTGGCAACAAATGCCTAACAAAAAGTAATTGAGATTTGGGTTTTTGAAAATTACTAATACACTTGATCCCAGAAGTGCATCACACGTTCCTTTTGACTTCTGTGGGAAGATGTGATTTGTGAGAATAAATTTAAACAAACAAATGTTGCTTGGCTAGATGAAGGTTAAAGGGACTGGAAAGGATGCAGTGATTATCTGAAAGCATGAAGGGTGTGTAAGTACCAAGGGGAAAGCCAGATTGCAGATGAAAGCTCAAGAGGGCGTAACTCAGGGCAGTGAGATAAACGTATGTGTTTTTAAGCCCTGAAATACTGGCTCATAAAACGATGACATTATTTGTGTATGCAAACTGGTCATTTCAGTCATTGCTGTTTGTCACCGAGGACAGAATATGTGAAGGGGAATTAAAAGGAATGAAAAAAATTTGCTATATTAGTGAGGGGAATATAGAGAGAGTAGAAGTAGCTCTGTGTCTTAGGGACAAGCCAAGTGACCTTATGGATTCACTCTATATTTGCTGTCTCTGCCGCTGAGGAGGCAGCAGCAGGGATGGGCGGTGAGCCCATAAGGCTTTGGGCTAGATACAATCCATGACTTAATTTCACATGACTTGCAGCTCCATGAATTATTTTGGGTGGTTTTAATGGATGATTCTAAGGGGTATGCTATCTGAGCAATTGCCTAAAAAGTCTGAAAAGCCTATGTGGCCCTTAGGTTTCCCATGGTAACACATCAGGCACTTAGGGAATACATAAGCACACAGTAAGATGTCAGCAAGGTATTGGGTCTCATGTAAACAGTTTTCATTACTCACCAAATTTCAGGGGTTTATGTAGAAATCTAAAACTCCTAGAGATAATAATCATATTATTGTATATTACTGTATAATATTTTTGTATAGCGTATATTATTATTTATTTATTATATTTGTATATGTAAACTGCAGGTGCAGACAGATCTAACAAAAGATTACCGTTGACTTGTCAAAAAGACAAATTCCTTACCTCCTAAAACCATTCTCCAAGTGTTGTGATACCTTTTTAACTCCTACCATTTTCCAAAGACTTATTAACAGATATGGCCTTCTTATGAATAGAAAAGAAATATAATTATCCCCTTGGATAGTTACTTAAAGCAGTTTTAAATGTAAACTTATGCCATGATTTAAACTTATGCCTTCTATTGCCTGTACTTGTCTAGCTAGTGTTTATGTTTGTCTGCAAACAGAAAATAATTCAAAGGACCTAGTTATTCACAGCACCCCCAAACATGCACAGTATTATCCTCATCTGTAAACAGATTTCAGCAAGGGAGAAACTGGTTTTAAATATTTTAGCACCCATTTCCCAAAGAAGTGTGTATCTACACAGGTAACAGAGGTTAAATAGCTGAATTGTTTTATATGGATGCATGAGAAAGAACTGTAACAGGCTTCGGGTATGACAGATAATTCAGTGTCAAAGGGCTAAACAGTATTAGAGTACTTAGTGAGCCTGGTGGTTTCAAATAAGCTTAACCTGCTCATGTTCATCCAAGAATGCCCAGGCTTGGTTTCAAGATACAAGGATTTTGGCAGTAATACAGACTGCTGTCTCCATCTCTTGTTCTCTCACTCCTGTCCTATAGTAATTACAAATGAGGGCTCATGAAGAAGAGAGTTCACGAAGGCTAAGGCAGGGCAAGCACGGGGCTGGAAAGACACACAAATGAGTTATATAATGTTTCTTTTTCTACCCTATTATCCTGTAAGAGTTTTAAACAGCCAAATGGATTTGACAAGAATTAATTTTGTCAAATCAATTTAATTTCCTACTTTGGAGGATAATTGGTAGTGGATAAGAAGTAGCAGCAGCTGGAATACATATTGAATTTAATAAGGTTTCTACCTTATTCAGCCATTGCCATTATAAAGTGGTATGCAACTGGTTGAAAGAAACACTGTCAGAGATTCATTTTCAGTGGTTGGCACCAAAGGGAAAAGATATATTGAGTGAGGTTGTGCAGGGATCTGTTTTTCAATACTTTAATTAACAGATTGGCCAGTAGAATAAAGAATACGCTCACTAAATTTACAGATGACAGACAGCTCAGAGTGCTTGAAAATAGCTCCTGAACATGTATCAAAAAAGGTCATCTTGCTGCAGAGCAAGTTTCATAGGAGGATATACCCAGTACAGCCAGTAGGATATGAACCATGTGTAAAACGTAGCAATCTATACACTGTTCACCAAGCCCAAGCCCTGAGCTGGAGTTCTAGGTTGTCTTTTGACCCAGTGTGCTCTAGATGTTAAGACTGACATGGACTAACAAGAGAAAATGTAGAAGACAACCACGTAAATGAGATGCTTACAAGTAGAGATTGAAAAAATGAGGATGCTCTATCCAAGACAAAAGAAGATTTCCAGAGAATAGTATGTAAAATCTTTGCTTCACTAAGAAAAACAAACTTCTCTGCCTGTTGGGGATAGGGCAAGAATGAACAGGTTAATTGCAGCTGGGGCAATGTTCGGTTAAACGCTAGAAAAACCTTTCTAACTGCAAGGTTCATAAAAGCAATGGAACTGATTGCCTGGGGTCAGTGTGGTGCCTTCACCACTGTCTAACCTGTTCTTGAGAGCCTCTCAACATCCCATTATTTTGGTACAACTGATTCTGCGCTGGGGCTTGGAATCTGCTCCATAACCTCTTAAGATTTCTCCAGTCTTTTTTT
>VYZQ01011676.1:44923-90489 GCA_013400655.1 Mystacornis crossleyi
TCTGTCGTGCGTGGGCCTGTAATCTGCACCCTAACCCCTTTAGAATTCTCCCGTCCTTTTTTTTTTTTTTTTAAATAATGAATACTTCTTGTATTTTAATTCTTTAAAACCAGACTGTGAAAGCCCTTTGCATGGCATCCAGCACTTACTTGAAAGGATGTCTGAATGGCACTCATGCCAAAAGGCCAAGATCCAATGCTGCAAGTTAGAATTACAGTTTACAGGTATTAAAGATACCACAAAGGACATTAAAATGCTTTGCATGCCAGGGCCACAGAAACACAACCATTGCCATCTGAAGAACTGGAGAATTTTTATATAGGCTATTTGTAAATCCTATGATTTTGCTACTGAACTGAAGATCTATTCCAGAGTTTGCAACCACCTGGCCTGCTTTTAATATTAACATTTGCACAAGATGTTTGAGTGGCTGTGGCAGCATGTAACTGATATGCCTGGGGATGGCAGTTGCCAGAGGGACAGGCTGCCGCACAAGGAAGCCAAGAATCTCAAACTCAATATGCTTCATAAGAATAATCCTTGAAAATTACAGCTGCTCATGGGCAAAGGGTTTGTTTGTTCATTTATACTCCAACTGAAATGCATTAAATACTTGTTTGGATATTCTTACTCATATTGCTCATATTCAGTGACAATTACTATTAATTACAGCTACCTATCTAAAAGTAAAATCATCACCTGCTTTCTCCAAAGAGGCACTTGCTGGGGAAACATATGTAATCTTTCAGGATTTAAATGCTGGAAGAGCACTGCAAATGTGGCTTTCTTGTGTAAACCAGACCTGCCAGGGAGTGTACAACCTTTAGGAGAAGGTACACTCGAAACAGTTATTCTGTGTTTTTCGTATGAGACACATATATGTGCAATGATGGTGGCATGCCAGGATTAGCAGAAATAATTGGGAAAATATTTTCCTCTGAGGCCTTCTCACCCACTAGCCTTTTGGAAATAAGACCCTCACCATTTCTGTAATCCTAAAACTGGACATTTGCAAAATCCCTACTTTGGGAGTCTGAAATGGGGAGGAGGCATGGAGGGATGTGTGCATTCACATCCCCAGAGACAGACGTCTTCGTGTTTTTTACACATATTCAATTACATCTGTCATTATGGGATTTCACAGACAGTGCTGCTATTTATATTAAAATATATGCACACAACATCTGTGGCTAGAGATAAACCTAATACAATATCTGGTAGCCAAGTCAACAGAAGTGACCAACCAGCCAAAATGGCAAATTCAGCAGCAAGAAGGTATGAACTCCCAAGAGGTTTCAAAGGCCAGTTTGCAAGTATACACTCTCACTCTTCACCTGGCAGTGAGTTAAACAAGCTGCTGCTGAGGAAAGAAGTGCTCTCTAAAACTCCATGGCCAACACTTTCCAAGGCAGGATGCATGGAGAGAGCGTGTAAGGTTCTGTCAAGTAGATACAACAGTAAAATGGCATCCCATCTGCTCTACAAATGTCAAAGAGCTCCATGGCACCTGTCGGGGGGGGACAAAAACCCAAACACAAAAGAGCAAGAATTTACCACAGGTTTAAATACTCCTGTGAAACAAAGGCCTCTTTGTGGCTAGAGCTTTCTGCAGCAAAAGTACTTTGGAAAAGTTTGGAGTATTTTTTTTCTAAGTAGTATTTTATATCAGAGGGTGAAAAAAGAAACCCTTCCCACACTTTTGCCATACCACAAAAGTCAGAGTCAGTTTTGTTATAACTTTGAAAGTACAAAAACCATAGCTAAGGACTCCACTGATAGGAAAACACTCCCTCCCGTCAAATACAAATTTTGAAAGAAGAGTTAAGTTGACAACTTACACTTTATGAATCTCATTTCCCTGCCGGAAGGGTCTAAACATAGTTGTAGTAGATTCTGAGTTTGCATATTGCAAAAGGTACAGTGCCAATCATAATTCACCCACTCATTTCCCTGGAAACAAGAGCAGTGCAAAGGAGAAGCAGGAAGTTTCCTTTTTCCTTCAATATTCAGGCAGGTTTCTCCCTGTTGCACTGAACACAGACAGGGTCTCCTCTGAAATCCCACCACTCCCTTCCTGCAGCCTCTGAGCATTAGCCATGTGTGCTTGCTTTAAAATGTCTGAAAACTAATCCAATTTTCACAAAACACAGAAAATTACTGTTGACGTGGGTATAAAGTTATGATCAAGGCTTCTGAAAAGAGCTTTTTTCCCCCCTTGGTATGACTGTCTTCTCTGTTAAAAACCAAACTCAGTATAAAATCATCAGTGGTTGGACTTCATCATGGCTGAAAATTACCTTGGCAGGTGCAAAAGGAAGTTCCTTCTTTTCAAAGCAACTTCCCCGAACTGCCATGATGCCAGCCATCCACAAGTCAAGATATTATAATTCTTGCAGTAATAATGAGTGACAGTGTTACCAAAATTAGAGTTACTGAAGTCAGAGGAACATATGAAATAAAATGAGAGCTTTTGTCTACACATAAGGTTCTGAAAAGTCTAGAAATAAATAGTGCAGGAATAAATCCAGAAGTAGGAAATCACAGGTAGTGGGACTATGATGAAATTTTTTGTGACCCGTGTTTCCCCAAATAGATCTCCTATGTTGTTCTAGTTTCTTAACATGTTTTGCTACCTCTTCAAATATTATTTAACATGCACTGAGCATTTATTACAGAAGCATCACCTACAGAACAAGATCTTTCCTATTGTACTAAACACTGCTTGTAGATTAAAAGCATTTTCAGTCTACATCTGAGTCAGAAATAGAAGGTGAAGATGCACAAAGTTAAAGTTATCTGCCATTAGAAACACAGAAAATAAGTAATAGAGCCAAAAAGGAAATCAGGGTCTTCCAAAGTTGTGGTCCGGGGCACTGCCAACTGGACCATGCTGTTCGTACTCCTTGTGCTGTAATTAATCATGCAGCAGTACAGGCTGCACATCACATGCTCCATGACTCTAGGAAAGCAAAGATATTTTAGGAAATTATCTATTTTGCTGGACAACTTTTATACAATGAAGTATAACAGAAATAAACCTGCTAAAATCATTACAGCAACAACAGCAGAAAATAAGCAGCTGAAAGGAGACATTCTTGTAAATGGGAAGGGGGAATGCTCTGAAAGAAAGTCCCAAATCATGTGAAGACATGGGAGTGCTTGGTGGAAAGTAGTAATTCTGTACTATAAAGTGCATGCAAAATGCAGAGTTTCAGAAGACACTGAAACATCAAATATTTTTAAAGTCTTTTTGCAAGAAAACTTGATACATTAGAACTAAAAGTATTATAGTTGGGAGAATTTTTCAGCACTGTGATCATTGTAGCATAGGGTCAGACAGTCATATTTCAATTGTATTTTCCATGTAAAATTATACTAATTATAATTATAGAAGTAGTGGATACTATATCATAGGGCCCCATGGTCATCATTTACTAACACTGTATTAAAGATGAAGAATCACAGAGTATTTAACTACAACTGCACTAACCTAGGTTTATATGATTTACAGCAGTATCTCTTCATTTAAGGCTCTCACATCTTTCTGGATTTCATGTTCCCCCATACTGAAAACTGTATGGTAATATGGTGAAAAGGGGGAATGAGAAACGAGACATTTAGAATAATCTAGATCCTGAAGGCCTTTCCAGATCACCGTCAATGGAGTAAACTGACTGCTTTTAAAACCTCTTCTTTGCTGCTTAAATAGAGAGCAGATGCTTCCTCTTGTTTACTAGCAGAAATGCAGGTAACAAACACTGTAAATTCAGCACTAATTCCTAACAGATTGTTTCTGAAGCTGTGGTTTTCTGCTTCTGGTTCACGGACTCCTGAGAACTTACTAAGTATCTTAATGAAGTCCTTATAAAGTCATTAAGAAAATTTCTAAAGTTTTTAATAGTCTTAAATTTACCACACTGATTCGCATCTGTGCCTAAACACCTTCAGGAATACAGAAAAGTTGCAAATCACTTTTGCTGAGTTTCAACCAGAGTCTGAAACTCACTAGAAAAGTTATGGTATCAGATCGATGGTTAAACATGCAGGGAATGCCACTGAACAGTAAGTACTAATGGCAGCCACAGCTAATGCATGGGAATTGTTGCAAGCAAAATGTACGTGGGACAATTGCCTGTTCTGGGTCAGTTTAGTAGTCAGGTGTCATGGTGAAGTCCTAGGAGTCAGGTGACTGAGTAGCACAGTGGCCCTCAAATACATGTACAGTGCACTAAACTACACCATCTTTAAAGTAAGGAGGAAGGAGCAATCGAGTGGTGGAGGTGGCCACAATATTTTCAAGAAGATGACAAACCCTTTTAAGACATCACAAGATTTTTCTCCCAAGTTTTTTTTAAAGCTATTTAGAAGTTTTGTTTCCCTCGGTTATGATCTTGAGTTTCTTCCCTTGCTGTTGTCTACTCTTCAATTTATCAGGAGCCCAGGCATGTCTTGCCTGTGTGGGAAGCGCTCCTGCTCCTTTCCAGGTGCTCAGGTGCCTCAGTGACCTCCTGCCACCCAGAGTTCTGGTCTCTTTCAGGATGGATGAAAAGCTTCTTTCACTTCAAAAAATGGAACAGGAAAGGCACAAAAACAAACCCATGCTTTCCTAGGGAAAGTGGGAAAGATTTGGACAATGACTGGGCTAAGTGAGAAGGTGTAGGGGCTGCCTCAGCATCACCTTAGACCCTACCACCTCGAGTAAAACACCAGGCAGAGAGGGGCACACATGGACACGATGGGGCTCCATGCAGAGGCTGTGCAGAGGACACTGCCAAGAATGCTGTGACTTCTTTGATCACGGAATAATGGCTCCACGACAGATTCTCCACTATTCTGCTGTTATCCATCTAGCGAAGAAAGACAGAAAACAACAAAGTGAACTAAATTCTCCCCTCTCAACTAAAACAATGCAGACAACAGTCAAAACCCAGGGAAGTGATGGAAAGAGGGGAAAAAAAAGCACAAACTCTGAAGAGGGAAAGAGGGGAAAAAAGATATTGGAGTTCACTGTAAGGTCACAAAAGGGACAGGAACAAATAGCAGCTCACTCTGGCCATCCTGTTACAAGCCTGTGTGCTAATAAAATAGCCATGAGGAATAAACCAGGAGGAACCAGATGTCTTAATGCTAAAAAAAAAGTAAGATATTTAACTGGCATAAGAGAAACTTTCTGGGAACTCACATAACTGAAATACTAATGTAGAAAATGTACAGCTTGTTTGAGAATGATAGGCAGGGGAGAGTCCTACAGCTGTATTTCAGAGGTAACCTACACTCATCCCAAACTCAGAAAGACAAGAGAAAGCCCACTTAGTTAGGGGACATTAATAAGGAAGGAAAATAACAAAGGTTCTGATACTGTTCAACACCTATTACAGATGACTACATCAGGAATAAAAGCAGGTTGAATAAATATTTCTTCCTGAATAGTATCACACACAGCAGAACCTGCTGGTAAGCAGAAAGACCTAATTACCCAAATGCTGCTGAAACACAAACACCACGGGCCACTAAGCATATCTTTGGTATGTGAGAGAAAGTGGTCATGGCAGATGCGGTTTGGGCATGAGACAGGGAGAGAAACTGAGTCCTGTCACTCCCAGAGAGGTCACCGGAGTGGTCTGGGTTGACGCAGGCTCGCCAGCCCCTTGCAGGGCTGCCCCACACCGGCGCCCTGGTCCACGCTCCCTCTGCCCTCTGGCTGTCACAGCTATGGACAGCAAAATCCTCCTCCACACAAGTCTGGCGAGGTCAGTAGCACAGATCCAGGCACATCAGTGCAGAAGACAGAGAAAAGGCAAGTCAATGTTTATCTCTATGAGCCAAAAGTAGATTTCACAGGGGCCCTACTGACATTCCAGTCCAACCTAAATTTGCAGGAAAAAGTGCTCGGGACCAAAAAAATCACACATACTATTTGTAAGCACGTAAAGATTTTGAAGTCACTTGCCTTTGCGAGAAACTTTGCAAATTATTGTCAAATAAAGTTAATTTTTGTTCAGTAGTACAATAATACACCTTAAAAATAAGAAGGAAGCAAATAAAATATATCTCCATTTTTATATGGTTCCCAATGCTGCTTCACTTGGCATATTCATGAAAAGAATGGTGTACATGAAACTGCATGACAGGGAAACCATATCAAAAAGTACTTATCAGTAGTTCCTCATCAAACTGGAAAGGTGCACCAAGACATTTTGACATTATTTAATAGTTTTACAGCATACTTGTTTGGGAACTGTTCGCATTTTGAGTCTTGTGATCAAGACATCCATTTTGAGGCTTTTCTGGGGCCTCAGTGACCATCCTCTCCAGATCATGGTGCTCAGCAGAAACCCGCAAGAAGTGCCTGAGCCTGCAGAGGACAGCAGAAAGCACTGAAAACCATAAGTAAGAGAGGACCATGTCTGCTGATGAGGATGATGCAACCTGATTTCTGAGTTTTCAGACTGCAGAAAGCTAGAAGGAGCTGCAGGAATATCAGAGAGCAGATTAGATACACAGATGGATATGGAAATTGGAGAAATGGGCTAAGACAAAGGGGAAGCAGTATGCAAAAAGCACATATTGTTGCAAAACACTTCACTTGGGAAGAAATAAGTTAGGAGGATGAGCAGGGGATGGGAGACAGCTGGCCCTGAGGCAGTTCTCACAAAAGGATCTGCAGGCTTCAGGCTGAACATGAGTCAACTTCTTTCTTGCTGTCATAGAAAAGCAACCATTATATAAGATTCACTAACAGATGGCACATAAAACAAATCTTTTGCTCTCCTCAAGACCTCCATCATCTGGGCTACGAGACTCATTCCTGACACTGCTCTTCAAAAAAATCTGAACCCATTACGAAGAGTCCGGAGAACACCTGAAAGAACCTAGAGGCCTAGTTATTAGGTCTACAAAACATGTCCCTCTAAAAAGATCAACTGCCTGGGAATTAGTGCTAGCTCAGTTGGAAGATTTTCAACCTAAGAACTCATGACAGTTGACAGACATTTCCTTGGCCCTCTATAAACACATGAAGTTATGTGGGGACATTTTTTTAAAAATGGAAATGGAGAAGAAAGCAGAGGTTTATAGTCCTCTTGATTTTACAGTGCATAAAAATACAATTCCAGCATATTTCAAATACTGTAAAAATAATTCACTTAGCATAAAAAGAAAAAATGTATTGGGGGAGAATTGCTTACAGGAGAATTCTCATTATTCAGGAAGCCTAGCCTAAACTTGAGCAGCTGAGACCAAGAATACTGCCTATCCAAAATAAACTATAAGAGGAAAAAACCTGAAAGCATTAAAGATGTTCTTCATATTTTATGAAGAACCATAGAGTAAGATCCAGTTTCTTTAATTTTTTATTATTTTATCTTAAAATAGACAATCTGCACTTAAGAGATATATAATCCTCCCTCCATAGTGGTACCTTCATACAAGATATTTCAAGTGGTATATTTCAAATTAATTTAAACCAAACGTATAGCACCACTACAATATATTGACTTTTATTTACTTTATCTACTTTCTCCATTCAGGGAATACACATTTAGCTTCAGTCCTCCTTTTTTCTTCATTTAAAATTCTTATGTATATAGAATATGTGAGATGATCAACTTGTGGAAACCCACTTACTTAGTTGGAACAGGGGTCTCTGCTGGAACTTCAAAAATAATTTAGTTCAGTTGTGCACATAATTCTAGGAATTAAGACTCTTAAGATCAACTTTATACCATCTATTATAAAGTGTATATACTGGAAAGCACTATAAAGGTTACTTTGTACTTTCAAAATTTTTAGAATTCATTTTGCTGAAGTATAGTCTGAATTTTTTTTGAAGTTTCTGACTTAAAAGTTACAACTGGCTTATACAAAAGGCACTGCCACTAAAGTAGTACAAGTCCTCATTTCAGTGCCAGCAGAGAACCCTATTANTTCTTCATTTAAAATTCTTATGTAATAGAATATGTGAGATGATCAACTTGTGGAAACCCACTTACTTAGTTGGAACAGGGGTCTCTGCTGGAACTTCAAAAATAATTTAGTTCAGTTGTGCACATAATTCTAGGAATTAAGACTCTTAAGATCAACTTTATACCATCTATTATAAAGTGTATATACTGGAAAGCACTATAAAGGTTACTTTGTACTTTCAAAATTTTTAGAATTCATTTTGCTGAAGTATAGTCTGAATTTTTTTTGAAGTTTCTGACTTAAAAGTTACAACTGGCTTATACAAAAGGCACTGCCACTAAAGTAGTACAAGTCCTCATTTCAGTGCCAGCAGAGAACCCTATTATCATAAGCTTTCACACACAGAAAGTTTGTAAGTCATGTAGAAGTTCCAACTGAAAACCAAACGTTTTCTGATTTAATTTTCCTAAAGGCCTTTGGTTTGACACCTAATTTAATTCCCAGAGACTGAGAAGGGAATACTCTGTTGTATTATGCTCTGGGATCTTAAAGCTCAGCATGTTGCTAACATCCGTGCATCATTGGAAACAGGCCTTGGATGCCCCCAGGCACTTTTTTTCACATCTTGACTGCATTTTCTCAACTGAATTACCCCCACCCATTTGGCAGACAAAAGGCTCAGAGGTATGCTCTGATTCAAAGGCCTTACTTTGTAAAGGAAAGTCACTCTTAATTGAGCTTTCATTTCTTGTACCATCCCTGAGGAGTACTAACAGCTTCAGCCACCCAATGAATCACTGAACTTTTTTATGTTCTCCCATACGGATGCCCTGAACAGAAAATTAGATCTAGACCAAATGAATACATAGAAGCAACACTGAATTTCTCTTGCCTCTAAAACAATGTCAATAGGTGACTAATTAGAAGATGTAGCAAGTGGAAGATAACCTGAACTCAAGCTGAATTCAAGAAGCAAGTTTTCACTAGTATTTAAAGCAGAGAGAGAAAACAATACTCTGCACGACTATCTTTTTATCCACATCCTACTGCTCAAAATTTGTATTTATTACCCTCTTTCCTTTCAATTTAAACATTCCTCACATTCATATTTATCCATAAATTTTATTCTAAGGGATAAATTAAAAGTATAAACCAACACGTAAATCTTACCTGTAATGATAATTAACTGTCTAACCTAATTTCTTACCTTTTGTGATAAGAAGACAGGAAGCAGCAGAACTGTAATGCTTCTATTTCTCAGGTGAAACCAGTTTGAAAGTAACTATTTTCAATCAAATATTCAATGCCAGGAACTACTAAATTCAGCTATAATTAACCATATGACAGATTTCTAAAAAGCATCAGTGTAGTCTATAGTTTGAAGATACAGTATAGAAATATATGAAGATGGAGTGATCTCAGTGACTTACCATCTGACACTGATGAACAGCAACTGCCTTGACAGGGATTATTAAATTTAATCTTCTTTACAGCCTAGACTATTCTCCAAAGCATCTGTGCCACTCACTTCTCCATCAACTTCCAGACCCGGAAAGGGCAAAAACCCCATCAGCCATCAAAGCAGTACTTCATACTCCAGATGAAAAGCATCAGCAAACCAAACAGTCCCATTCCTGAGGAAGAGCCATGTGTCCTAAAAATTCTGGGTAACCACTCCCTAAAATATGAAAAAGTATATTGACGGGCGCATACAAAGGCTCAGAGGAGCTGAGCCAAAGGCCTTGCTGACTCCCCAGCGCTACATTTCAAACAAAGGCGGAGCCACCCAGCTGCAGTTGTCCGGCTGCAGCCCCCCCTTTCAAAACACCTTCCTCCTTTACTGCTAGACATGTGTCACTTCCACCACCACGTGCCGACTGCTGCTAACACTGACTGCCGGAGCACCGGCGTGGCAGGTCTGCACCTGGAATACACGGGCTGTCCGGCTTGAGAAGGGAGCAGCCAGCCCTGCTCCCCAGCAGCACTCCAGCATCGGCCTGAGGGTACCCTTCACCCGGAGATTGCAGCCTCGGCCCAGCCCAGGCTGGTCCCTTCACAGCTTCCCCTCCAGACTGGACCAACCCGAGTTCTGCTGATTATGAAAACGGCTGATAAGGATTGTACCGCCAATTTGTCGTGGCTCTCTGAATCTTATCTAGGACTAAAAACAGCAGAAGCTTTGTAGCTGCACAAATGAAAGTGAACTTGGAATGCAGAAAGCAAGCAAATGTGTTGGAAACTGTAACTTGTTCCTACATATACATACACAGAAAAATTTCTCTTAGGCATATGCCCACACACACTCATGAAAGATTTTAAATGTTAGGCCCTTAGCAAGGTTCCTGCATATAATTTTCTTAAATACCTTTTCCGTTCTATTTGGAAGCAAATTAAAAAACCAAAATACTCTATCAAAGACATATCACTGTGTTCAAAAGGAGAAAAATTATTCTGAGATGGAATGTCATATATCAAGTCCCAACACACTGTTGTAAGTCACTGATGCTCTCAGACTTCACCGTTTCAGGTTAAAAATGTCTTGATGTCTTTCTTACAAGAGCAAAAATGGCACTGTTGAAGTATTGGAAGGGGCAGAAAACCATTTTCTACAGATGATGGTGACTGATGATTTTAAGTAATTGCCCCACACTCCATGACTTGTAGAAGCTCACCTTTGCAACTCAGCAATTCCTGCATTTGCAAAGCAAAGCTGTGCTCTGGCAGCAGCTTTTTCCAACAGCTATAGNTCAACCTAAGAACTCATGACAGTTGACAGACATTTCCTTGGCCCTCTATAAACACATGAAGTTATGTGGGGACATTTTTTTAAAAATGGAAATGGAGAAGAAAGCAGAGGTTTATAGTCCTCTTGATTTTACAGTGCATAAAAATACAATTCCAGCATATTTCAAATACTGTAAAAATAATTCACTTAGCATAAAAAGAAAAAATGTATTGGGGGAGAATTGCTTACAGGAGAATTCTCATTATTCAGGAAGCCTAGCCTAAACTTGAGCAGCTGAGACCAAGAATACTGCCTATCCAAAATAAACTATAAGAGGAAAAAACCTGAAAGCATTAAAGATGTTCTTCATATTTTATGAAGAACCATAGAGTAAGATCCAGTTTCTTTAATTTTTTATTATTTTATCTTAAAATAGACAATCTGCACTTAAGAGATATATAATCCTCCCTCCATAGTGGTACCTTCATACAAGATATTTCAAGTGGTATATTTCAAATTAATTTAAACCAAACGTATAGCACCACTACAATATATTGACTTTTATTTACTTTATCTACTTTCTCCATTCAGGGAATACACATTTAGCTTCAGTCCTCCTTTTTTCTTCATTTAAAATTCTTATGTATATAGAATATGTGAGATGATCAACTTGTGGAAACCCACTTACTTAGTTGGAACAGGGGTCTCTGCTGGAACTTCAAAAATAATTTAGTTCAGTTGTGCACATAATTCTAGGAATTAAGACTCTTAAGATCAACTTTATACCATCTATTATAAAGTGTATATACTGGAAAGCACTATAAAGGTTACTTTGTACTTTCAAAATTTTTAGAATTCATTTTGCTGAAGTATAGTCTGAATTTTTTTTGAAGTTTCTGACTTAAAAGTTACAACTGGCTTATACAAAAGGCACTGCCACTAAAGTAGTACAAGTCCTCATTTCAGTGCCAGCAGAGAACCCTATTATCATAAGCTTTCACACACAGAAAGTTTGTAAGTCATGTAGAAGTTCCAACTGAAAACCAAACGTTTTCTGATTTAATTTTCCTAAAGGCCTTTGGTTTGACACCTAATTTAATTCCCAGAGACTGAGAAGGGAATACTCTGTTGTATTATGCTCTGGGATCTTAAAGCTCAGCATGTTGCTAACATCCGTGCATCATTGGAAACAGGCCTTGGATGCCCCCAGGCACTTTTTTTCACATCTTGACTGCATTTTCTCAACTGAATTACCCCCACCCATTTGGCAGACAAAAGGCTCAGAGGTATGCTCTGATTCAAAGGCCTTACTTTGTAAAGGAAAGTCACTCTTAATTGAGCTTTCATTTCTTGTACCATCCCTGAGGAGTACTAACAGCTTCAGCCACCCAATGAATCACTGAACTTTTTTATGTTCTCCCATACGGATGCCCTGAACAGAAAATTAGATCTAGACCAAATGAATACATAGAAGCAACACTGAATTTCTCTTGCCTCTAAAACAATGTCAATAGGTGACTAATTAGAAGATGTAGCAAGTGGAAGATAACCTGAACTCAAGCTGAATTCAAGAAGCAAGTTTTCACTAGTATTTAAAGCAGAGAGAGAAAACAATACTCTGCACGACTATCTTTTTATCCACATCCTACTGCTCAAAATTTGTATTTATTACCCTCTTTCCTTTCAATTTAAACATTCCTCACATTCATATTTATCCATAAATTTTATTCTAAGGGATAAATTAAAAGTATAAACCAACACGTAAATCTTACCTGTAATGATAATTAACTGTCTAACCTAATTTCTTACCTTTTGTGATAAGAAGACAGGAAGCAGCAGAACTGTAATGCTTCTATTTCTCAGGTGAAACCAGTTTGAAAGTAACTATTTTCAATCAAATATTCAATGCCAGGAACTACTAAATTCAGCTATAATTAACCATATGACAGATTTCTAAAAAGCATCAGTGTAGTCTATAGTTTGAAGATACAGTATAGAAATATATGAAGATGGAGTGATCTCAGTGACTTACCATCTGACACTGATGAACAGCAACTGCCTTGACAGGGATTATTAAATTTAATCTTCTTTACAGCCTACACTGCTTTTCTCCAAAGCATCTGTGCCACTCACTTCTCCATCAACTTCCAGACCCAGAAAGGGCAAAAACCCCATCAGCCATCAAAGCAGTACTTCATACTCCAGATGAAAAGCATCAGCAAACCAAACAGTCCCATTCCTGAGGAAGAGCCATGTGTCCTAAAAATTCTGGGTAACCACTCCCTAAAATATGAAAAAGTATATTGACGGGCGCATACAAAGGCTCAGAGGAGCTGAGCCAAAGGCCTTGCTGACTCCCCAGCGCTACATTTCAAACAAAGGCGGAGCCACCCAGCTGCAGTTGTCCGGCTGCAGCCCCCCCTTTCAAAACACCTTCCTCCTTTACTGCTAGACATGTGTCACTTCCACCACCACGTGCCGACTGCTGCTAACACTGACTGCCGGAGCACCGGCGTGGCAGGTCTGCACCTGGAATACACGGGCTGTCCGGCTTGAGAAGGGAGCAGCCGGCCCTGCTCCCCAACAGCACTCCAGCATCGGCCTGAGGGTACCCTTCACCCGGAGATTGCAGCCTTGGCCCAGCCCAGGCTGGTCCCTTCACAGCTTCCCCTCCAGACTGGACCAACCCGAGTTCTGCTGATTATGAAAACGGCTGATAAGGATTGTACCGCCAATTTGTCGTGGCTCTCTGAATCTTATCTAGGACTAAAAACAGCAGAAGCTTTGTAGCTGCACAAATGAAAGTGAACTTGGAATGCAGAAAGCAAGCAAATGTGTTGGAAACTGTAACTTGTTCCTACATATACATACACAGAAAAATTTCTCTTAGGCATATGCCCACACACACTCATGAAAGATTTTAAATGTTAGGCCCTTAGCAAGGTTCCTGCATATAATTTTCTTAAATACCTTTTTCGCTCTATTTGGAAGCAAATTAAAAAACCAAAATACTCTATCAAAGACATATCACTGTGTTCAAAAGGAGAAAAATTATTCTGAGATGGAATGTCATATATCAAGTCCCAACACACTGTTGTAAGTCACTGATGCTCTCAGACTTCACCGTTTCAGGTTAAAAATGTCTTGATGTCTTTCTTACAAGAGCAAAAATGGCACTGTTGAAGTACTGGAAGGGGCAGAAAACCATTTTCTACAGATGATGGTGACTGATGATTTTAAGTAATTGCCCCACACTCCATGACTTGTAGAAGCTCACCTTTGCAACTCAGCAATTCCTGCATTTGCAAAGCAAAGCTGTGCTCTGGCAGCAGCTTTTTCCAACAGCTATAGGTGGCGTTTTCATCTTCAGCTGTTAAATTGGGCAGTTCCTGGAGGGTCTGGTTCTGCTACACTCCTATGAGGACAAAGAGGGCCTGACCTCAATATTACAGGGATAAATAGCACAGGCTAGAACTGCACAATGTCCTGACCCCACCAACCATCCTTTGCTGCTGTGGGAAGAGGAATGAGGGCTGAGGTTAGGTGAGATGCATATAACAAACAGCTGCCATCCTCACAGTTCCAGGACAGAATTTTACACCCACGTTTACATTCAGTGGCAATGGCCTTGTGGCCAAAGTGAGCAGCAGCAGCGTTAGCCCATCCAAGCACAATGCCAGCCATCCATAGGAGGTGAGAGGCAGAAGCACCAGGGAAAGGATGGCATGTGGGCTGAGTATGAAGGAGGGTTGGGGGGCCGAGCCCAACAGCTGAGGGTCCCTGGCAGAAACAAAATGGGAAGGAAGCAGGAAACAAGCTGTTGCCTCTTCTCAGGGTTTCATTTCAAGTCTTGAGAATCTCCTGTTTTCATTAAAAGGAAAGGAAAGAAAACCCCCTTGTTTACTCCTTCTGGTATCAGAGAAAAAGATTAAAGTGAGCTAACTTTAAATGCTTCCTTATGCCTTCACAGGGTTTAAAATTTAGGAAGTAAATAGAAGACTTCACCAATCTATTTTTAACCACATGATTCAGTCAGATTCAAGTATTCAAATGTTTGTATATAGTCACAGAGGGAATAAATCCTTCTTAACAAGACTTCCATATGCTTTGTATGTTTCTGAATTTTATAAGTATTTAATGACAAATACCCAGTTAGAGATGAGTGTGCATTCACAAACCTGGTACGTCTACCCCACACTAGGAAATCTATAGCATAAAAGCGACAAAACAACAGTATGCACTCTGTCTTATTTGTATGGCAGTGTCAGACAGAGACAATTTTCGGTTTTCAAGTTGATCGATTTCCCCACTGAAAGCAAAGCTTTACAACCTCTGCTGAACAGCCACAACATCAGGAAGAAAAGGCTTAAGCTTCCAAATTTTAAATATGAGTAGGAAGTAAGCCAGTGAATTACCTTTAGCTGGTTCTTCCACCTTATATTCATTGAAAATAACAAATGCATAATATATTCCCTGATGAAACTGCATTGCCATCAATCTTGCGTAGTCCACTGCTGAGGACAGTCTCACTGCATATGCTGCCTCTGCTATGCATCAGACAATAAAGACATCGGGAGAAAGGGACTGAACTTCTCCCAGGGCGACACAAGAAGTTCCTGCAGCTGACCATGGTGTCCCCATGCCAGCAATCCTGTGTGTACCCTGTGTCCTCCCAGTGTGGACTTCTCTAACCCCTCCAGGTACCTGGGTCTGTGAGCATGAAGCATTAACTCATGTGTGACCCTTTTCCTCCTGTTGTGCCTCCATCCCTTGACCCTCACTGGTTGCCGCAGTCTGCTCTGGATAAAACATTTGTGTGTTCCCTCATGTTCCCCCTCGACGTCTCCTGATCAGGACATTTTAATGGTCTCCTGTAGCAGAATGTGTGTCTGTTCCCATTTGCCTCTCTTGCTGGAGGCCCTTGTGAGCTCGCTTCCTCATTTTTCCATGTCTCTCAGTCAAAGACTTTTTAATTGCATCTGACTTGCCTACCAGAGTGCCTCATGCCTCCTCCTCCTTCTCTCAGGCACCCTCTTCCCCTCGCTGCTTGTCCATTCTCACCTTCTGCTGCAAGAGGGAGGGAAGAGGCATTCCTGGGCACCCAGGCACTGACTTCACAAACTGCATCAAGAGACTAAGTCAGGAAAATGTTTCCTGGTTGCCATTAATGGATATGACTCTCAGTCATTTATTCATTTATCTGCCAATGAAGTTATTCTGTTATCTATTACCTGTCAGTAATGGAGAGATGTTCTGTGGTTCCCCTTAATTCCTCCACTGTCAGTTTGTTTGCTTCAGGCCAAATCCCCCAATTATTTAAGACCATGAACTGAGTTGGTCATGCAATGTTTATGCTTTTAAACAAAATCTACGCATTGTTTATGCATTTAAACATAAACATAAATGCATTAAATGTTAAATGCATTTAAACAATCCTGCAATGTTTAAATGCGACAGATGTGTAAACAGAAACGGCATCTAGTGGAATGAAAGATCTTCCAGACTGCCCAGTTAAATTGAGTTTTACACACAGTCTTGAAAGTGGAATAAGGATTTATGTATCCCCCTGGAAAATCACAAGTGCAGAGATAAAAACAGAAATGGTATGGAACAACTCAAGAAATTATGTTTTTCACACAAACAATCAGTAACTAACAATTTTTAAACACAGAGCAATTTTCTACCTATTGTTCCTGATGGAATCTTTCCCGAAGCAGGATCAGGATTGCTAATTTGATTACGGTAGCAGTGCATCTCATTTCAGTGATGATGGTTTTATTGCTTTTCCCTTGCCAGGGCTGCCCAGAGCTGAAAAAATCAGTGTGAGGAGAGCATGAGGGTTTCAACAGACCCTCCCTCAGCTCTCCCACAGGCAGGGCTTCCCTGCAGCCATACCTCCCCCAGCCAAGGGAATGCTCCAGAAGACTTCCTTGGCCAGGTGAGGAGGTTATCATGCAGACAGGAAAAAATTCTCACCCCTTGGCAGGGAGTTTGTGCGCTTTTAGGGGTGTGTAACTCCATATTCTCTTGATGCATCTTTGTGAAACATCCCCACCCTTGATACTTCAGCAAGTTCAAGGACTGTTTTTCAGGCACAGCCATCCTCTGGAGCAAGGAAGAAAAGGCAATCTCCCAGAATGCATCTTGGCTTTTCTGTGTCCAGCAGCCAGGATGGATTTCCAGTCCAAATGACCAGAAAAGGCTCAAAATTCATCTAATGCAATTTTTTTAAAGCTTTACTAAGTTGCAACGAACTGCTGTCTGAAAACCCTGACAGCTTCATGCACCTTTCCAGCAGCCCTCTGGCCATGGGCTCCCTCCAGAAGCCACTGTCTGGCAGGGACAGTCAGGGCAGAATCCAGCCTGGCGGCCTGCCATAGACAGGGCTCCCTGCTCAGTGTGCCCAGGAGCAGCAGTGTGAATCCCTGCCACAGCCCACCCAACATCCTCCTTCCGAAACCTCACCTAGGGCTGAAAAGGAGAGGGCATTAATACACAGATGCTACTCTGTATGATTGCGAGCCCCACTGGCCAGCTAAGGAAAACTCTGTGCATTGAGTGATCAATGAATTTGGTCTTGGTAAGTGATTGGTTAGGGATTCATGGTTACTGGTCTGCATAACAGTCCTGGGTGAATCAATCACACCAGCATGTCAGACTTTAAGGCCTGACTGCTTTAAAAATACAGCTGGGTTCAGGGACCTGGTTACAAAATGGTTCCAATTTGTAGTGCCAACAGAACCTTAAGAATATCCTATAGGCAAGCACAAGCCCCAGGCTGTCTCATTTGTATTATTCCTTGTTCTGCTTTCTCTTTCTTTTTAAATAAGGAACAATACAAAGAATGAGAACTCAAAATCCAAGTCATGCTGTCAGGAAGAATAATAGACCTATTCTGTACAAAAATGCCTGTATTGTTGGTTTGTTTACTTCATCTGCTTCATGGCCATGCTGCTGTCAGAGCTCTGGAGACAAAGCCCCAGCTCTGAGCCTGTTTCTGGGTGCTGGGCAGGGAGATGTTTTGCCTCTGCTGCTTTTACCCAGGGGGCAGCAGCAATGCACCCCACCCATCCCCCTAAGCAACACTGAAGGCAGGAGCTGTGAGATAAATCGGAGACATCCAGGCTTCCCATTAAACCCAGCCCTACTACAAAGATCCAATATCTCAGTGGCACATGGGGATTTATAGGCAAAAAGCCTGTTAAGCCTGCAAGGGAGTTAGGCATGGCTAGTACAGCTCTGCACATCTGTGAGGAGGTTTAAAGCTCCGTGTCTTTCACTGGAAGGGCGTCTCCAGAACTACACTCTGCTTCATGTCACCCCAGTAATGACTAATACGCTGTCGGAACATCTCTATTAGATTGATGACAAGGAGGGGGTTTTAGAGAGTCCCAAGTCAAATAAATAACTCAACCAAAATAGTCTGGTCCCATACAGCTATAGCAGCCACAATTCGCTAGAAACTTTCTCAAGAAAAAAATAGAGAGTAACAGGACTAAATGAAATCTAAACAAGGAACAAAGTAAGAAAACAAAGGCAATGGGTAAAGGAGGGAGTAGATTGCACAACCTACAAAGAAAGACTCAGCATGGGGGGGTGACATGCATATTAATGGCTGTCTGTTTTTGTGGGATCTGTTATCTTTTTATATCTATTTTTAAGCAGTTTTCTCAGTTTCTTGAATAATAGTTAAATAAAGAAAAAGTTCCTGTCGTGGGTTACCAAACTGCAAGAAAAAATAATTATATCTGACTGTCAAGTTAAAGCCCAGAATGGAGAAAGCAATTTCTGAATCTCAGAACAGCCTACAGAAGATATAATCCTGCTACTTTATTCAGACAATTTTTAAAGAAGACATTTCCATTCCAGTTAAGCAATCTAAGTTTTTTAAAGAAATAGTGTCATAGCAGGCCATTTTGACTAAAACAGGAATATGTAGATTTTCATCATCAGTTTCTTTAACTGCCAAGAGAAAGTCTAAATCTCACCCTCCACCCCCCAAGCACACCCCTCCACCCAGCGCTGAGGAATCAGCTGTGCTGCTGCCACATTTGTGATACAACGTGTCAATAGAGTGGATAGAGATGATCTCTCTGCAACAACAGAGACTAACACAGAGGAGCTGCAAACAAGGCAGGGACCCAAAACAAAAACACCAAACATTTTGATGGTAAATTCGATTTAGTTGAGCCAGCTTCATGCAATCTTAATTTAATTCAGTGTTACAAAAATATGCCCTCATGTGAAGTATTTTCAAATGCCTGCAACAATGTTAGCATGAAAAATTCTTTAACTCATCCAGTTCATTCCAGACGATGTTTCCTGCCAGCTACATTCACCACAAATGCTGTCTGGTAAATAGCAGCTGCAAAGGAAGGATAAGGATGCCAGGGTACACTTCAGTAAACACTCCTTCTCAGTGGCTCACTATATCCTGGGCCAAGGAAGCTAATATACATTCACAGCCATGTGCAAAAATCCTCAAACTTTGCTTTCACAACTTCCCGAAGGTGAGGACAGTAGATGAAGGGCATGCCCGTACTCAGTGGTGCCTTTGTGGAAAGGGCCTCAGCGCGGCGCAGCCCCTGGGCCAGGAAGGCGCTTTCCCGGCACTGCTGTGGCCGAGGCTGTGGAGCAGCACGCGCCTGCGGCCGCACACCGGCGTGGGCACGCTTCCCTGCCACCCATCCCAGGCTCTGCGGGCCGTGCCCTGCCTTTTGACGGGCAGCACTGGAGTGCTCAGGAATTAATCTAGCTGTTCTCATGCCTCTTCTTGTTTGCTCACCTAGCCCGTCTTGTTTTCTGAAGCCAACACCTTTTCCCACAGGCTGCCAGGCAGCAGGGAGGAAATGGGGGTGCGGGCCGTGCTGTGCCACAGCCAGGCTGGCTCAGCACATTGCAGTGCTGAGTGGCACCTTGGCAGTGCCACAAAGGCACCTGTGAAGGATGAGGCTGATATTGAGCAACACTTCCCCGAGATCCTGCCCAGAAGAGGCTCCCTAGGGGGAATGGCTGGAGCCGGACAAGCCGTGATGACCGGTCTGGGAGACTACTGCAGGCGCCAAAAACCAGAGGGAGAGACAGGGTTTCCAGGAGCCACACCTGCGGGGATAAACACACATGCAGGGCAGGCAGCTCTCCCTAGGGACGAGATTGCTGCCTGCTGGCGTCACTGCCTCTCCACCAGGGGTTATCAGTCTCGCAAAGGCACTAAGGAAGCTGCCGGTGTGAATGGCCCTAATCTGCTTCTTCTGCAGCCCCTGATAACCCAGGGAGCGGCCGGGCAAACAGGACGCTTGTCCAGCGCCAGAAGGAGTTGAGGGGAAACTGCCTTTCATCAGTACAGAGGATGCAAAAGAGCAGGATCTATCCATACGCAGATGCCAAGTTATTTTAGAGCCACAGTGACCAAGCACCCTATAGAGCACTCGCTTAAGAGTACAAGTACAGCCCTGCTCCCCAGTGGTTTTAGCTGACTCTTGATTTGTACAGGACCCAGCTGAGGGGATGCTAACAGGCCTGTAGTGCTATCCAGGAGCTCATTCATCCCACATTGCTACTGACTGTATGCTGCTGAAACCTCCCCCGCCTTCTCCCTGTTCTCTCCAGTTATACGATTGTTTCCCAAGGTGGCTGCGTGTCAATTTGTTTGATTAACCAGGCAGTGAGCATGTTAGGAAAACTTGCCTGCAAAGAGAAGAGACAGAAAAGGTAAAGAGAAATATCATCGTCAGAAAGTTATATGACAACTTCTGTCACAGATTAGGAGACAGGTTGGAGTGGCTGAAAGGCCTGGTCAGTAATAGAGGAATAAAAAGAAATTTTAGAATTTTTTTTTAAATGGAAAAAATTAAAAATAATTAAAATTTTGTTACTGCTTTCTTCCTCTTTTCCCATCTTCCCCCACAAAAAAAAAAAATGAGGGGACAAGAAGCAGACAGACCAGTAACACCTCCATAAACTCACAGGGAAAAGAGTCCTAACCTCATCACAGCATGCCTATAACCAAGTGAACTGCACAGGGGAAGAACAAATGGCAAAAATTGACTATTTCAACTTGACAAATTTTTGCTTCAGAAAACCCTTTCAAAGGGTACATCAAACCTAATATTGAGTAAACCTTAGCTCCACCTTCCCAGCAACAGTCTTGGAAAATAAATGTGAGGTGTCAAATGAGACCCTGTGATTGCTAGTGCAGCACCAGTGCCTGTTCGGGCTGAGGTACCCCGGTCATCAGTATTGCACTCCATTAATTAAACCACCTAAATTCATACTAAAGAAACCCATGCTCCATGGCTTAGAACTTTTTAGCAGTGATAGGCATAGTCATCACTGGCACTGCTTGAATAGTACCTTATGACAGATACTTTAAAAGCAATTGACAGCAGCCCTGGAAATAAGAGCAAACTTTCCCACATACAGCAAAACAAGGTTTTCATTGATAGGTACCAGGGGAAAGGAGAGGGGAAAATGTGGTGATATCATCACATAAAATCAAATTACTTCTATGTTGCAAAACTTTCCAGATTTTTTCTCTCTTTTTAGCCACCTCTCAGGTTGAGGTGGTTTAACCTAGTAAGGATCCCATTTCTAGCCTGTCACCCTTTCCATAGTTTACTAACATTCATTACTTAAAATATGGAAGTTCAAATAGATGAAAACAAAGAAAACACAGGTCAGGAGAGCTGAACACAACTGAGAATGTGGGAGGAAAACAGTCCTGTGAGAAGCTGCTTTGGTACTAGACAAATAAAATCCCCTCTCCCTGGATACAGAGACATAATTCTTATTTATGTGAATGGGAAACATGCTCATGCACTGAGGGGGGAATAACTTCCATAGATCAGCAGAATGACTGCACGGGAGATAGCTAAAACCAGACTACATGTGCAATGAATGTGAAAATAATTTCAGCCATCTGGGCTATGTAATTTTTCGCAGATGCTTTTGGAGCTGGATGGACCGTGTTACCTCTCTTTTCCCTGACATTTCTTCAGTGTTTGCAAATTGCTTTCTGTGACCTGTAGGATGATTCTCCATAAAAATTTGGTCTTTCCTTTCTGCCATCATCCCAAGTGTTCAAACAGACCTCTGTGACCAGTTTTTCTTCCAGAAGGATTCTGAAAAATACCCTGCTCAGTTGGATGCAGACACCTGGCAGGTATTCAGTAACGTGTCCACACAGACTGCGGTGCAACCACCTCCAGAGACATCTTCAAAACCCTCAAATCGCAAAGAGCTTAACTCATTGTGTGAAAAGCTTTTTCTTGGGTACCTAAAAAATACACACTCACTGACTCACTAATATATAGGGATGCTACTCTCCATTACTGTAGCTACTAAAATTAACCGTCTCCCCCTCCGTAGAAGAAGACCACCATGAAAACAAAACAAGAAGCTCTTAGTACTTTTCATTCAGCTTTCTCAGAGCATTTTGTAATCTGAGGCATTAAAATTAGAGAAAACATGCTAGACTTCACGAGCTACTGGTGTTTTAGAGTTTGTTAGCTGGATTTTAACCAACTGAACTTAGCTGGGGTTTTTTTTAGCTTTTCTTTTTTTTTCATTCCTGTTGTAAACTCTTGTGCAGAGTATCAGGTTGTTGTCACACAAAGTGCTAACTCTGGTTCTAGGGCACACAGTACTAAATAAAATAAAACCTAGCTATTCGGCATAAACCACCAAATCTGTTCAAACTTACATTTGGATATAATTTGTTTTGAAGTATTTCTGAAGGATTACTTTTTTTTGTTCTGGCAGGCATTGCTCCTGACTAGGAACGGTCTGTCCTCTGAATCCAGCATAAACAGAAGTCTGAAATACATGCTGTGAATAACACAGGTTATTTTGCAGGCTAAGTGAGTAACCATGCACCCAAGTCTGATACAGGACACATCTCTGTTGCCAGTTAATCTGGATCTGGTGTTGTACAGACCTGATCTTAATGGCATGATGGATGTTTGTGGGACCTCAGTGCTTGCACCACTCATTCCAAAAGTCACTTTAATTTACCTCTGGAAGCTGCTTTTTTAGAGACATGAAGCTACGTCTGGATGATATCCAATAACAAAATGTTGGACAACCAGCATGGTCTGAGAATTGAGAACAGCCCCCACAAAAAAACCCAGATCAGAACTAGTCTTGTATTTGTCTGCAGCAGATTCCCAATTTTGTACAGGTTCTTCATGCACACTGAAAGCAGCTGGCAATCTAGACCTATGCTTTTGGACTTCAAGCAGCTGGGACTGTGATTCTTGGAGCATTTCTCTGATGGCAAGGATGGTTTAAACAGCCCTGGCTCTCCTCCTTTGGACATTGGTGCCCACCCCACTTCCCTCCCTATGCTCTGTCAAAGCCAACTATTTACACAGCTGTGTGGTAAAATCGTTCAAGGAGCTGATCTGGGTGGGGAGAAAAGGAACCTGAAAAATTTTTTTTCCATCCAAATCACTTCTGTGATCAGGTACGTCAGGAAGCCACATGAACACTTTTGTTGGCATAGCCTGGGGTGGGCAAGAGGAAAGAAAGAAGGCTGCCCTGTGGTAGGCGTTATTCAAACAGGGCCGCTCCTTGATGTAGAGCCACAGCCAAAGCCCTCTCCTACGTCCCCGAGAAGTAGCATTTGTGGGCACAGTTCAGGTATTCATTAGTAATATCTAGGCCCCCCTTTTTAAACTTTCCTTCTCATGGGGCTGTGTGGGGAAACAGGCTCATGTGGTTCTGAAGTTAAAGCCTTGTAAAGCTAAATAAAGCTGGGCATGATTTTTTATAAGCTTGGTAATAGTGCCCTGTGGAAACAGCCATGATTATGACCATGGCAGTCTCTCACTGCATCTTTAAGTGGCGTCCCAGGTCTGCCACACAGATATTTTTGAAGGTCTTTGAAGCGAGAATGATCACTTGTTAAAACTAAGCAGTTTTATATCTTCTGGACTCCAGCCATCAATGAGACAAAACTAGGTAAGCATTTTACAGAAATCTACAGGTAGCTGAAGAAGTTAAGTCTTACTCTGTGACCTGCCACCGTTTCTATTGATCTTAGTACACAAAACCAACTACATCTAACAGGCAAGTCTGATTCATTGTATTCCCTCCTCTTATTTCAGAAAACTGTCTTGTGTCTCCCTGTGTATGGAAAAACTAGAGGCTGCCTAAGAAAGAAAAAATCTTTCTCTCAACTCCAAAACTTCAACTGCCAAACCAACGTTTTTTGAAATAACTAAAGCTTATCAGGAATAAGTCTGTGACTCCTGAGGTTAGCCAAGCTCTGAGAAACGTCATTTCAAGCCTCTTCTGCCACAGGGAATACTGCTGGTTAAAACTTCTCAGTATCTCCCTGAAGAAGGGTTCCTGTCTCAATGACAGGAACTGCTAAAGGGACAGGTTACTTTTCTTGTGCAGTGTCAGAGGCCACATGACCAAGTACAGCTGAAAGCCAAGCAGCAAGAAGAAAAGGTGGAAGTCTGAATTTCCGTTCAGGGATATGGAAACACACTTCACTTACAGGAAGCAAAAGGTGTTGGACAGTCCAAACATTTTACAGCTAACTGAATCAGCTTCTCTCACTCTTTGCAATGTGCATCAGTTTTGCAGGTAGTACCTGAAAGACTGTGGGAAGAGGAGGGCAGCAGAGACACAGACCTGAATGTGACAAAGATCAGGAATCCTCTAAGAGGTGCACTACAGCTGTTTTAAATCTGTGAAGCAGCAAGACCATATAAAACCAGTAACTAAAAATCTGTTTTCCTTCTACATCAGTTCACAAACAGAAAACAAATAACAAGCACTACAAGCCCCTGATGGACCACTTTTAACTTATTTTTTTTTAATAAAGTCCGAAAACAATCACAAACATGGAAACACAATGCACAGAGAATTCATTGCTATTTGTATTGGTTGTCTTCTTATTTGAAAATAAAGTACTTCTCTCTAAATAAAACATCACTCCTACAACAATCTGTGGTTTGTAAAAAGCAAGCAGTAACTCTTGGAAGTGTGCAGGTCCTGGGCCGAAGAGGCTGCCCCCAGATACTCTATTTAATGTGGGCCTGCAGAGAGGCGTTTCACAGCCCTTGAAGCAGCACAACACCCTGGCTTGTAGACGGTGAGTGAAGGGAGCATCACTTTTGGCTGCGCAGGGCCCCCTGGAGCACGGGTTCAGAACTGGGACAGCCGAATAATGCTGGCCCAGGGATTCCGGCTCCCTGCTGCCAGCCTGTAATTCCTGCACCGGTTCACATCAACACAATTTCTTGAAGTATTCAGCTGGATTTTAGAAACTGCCTTGCTCATCCACACCACTCACGTAATTGAGCCTGCATTTTTAAATGTTTTTTTTGGTCTTGTTTTGGTCCTAGCAAACAGATATGACATGAACTATGTCATCTTCTCAACTAAATCTTACTGGCTTAGTATTTAAAAGTTTGAATTTTTTCATTTTTGTAAACACAACCACCTTCCGATTTTCAAAGCTATTTTGGAAGAGCAGGAGGATGCTGCATATCACTTTTAACATGCATCTGGTGTTATCTGCAGGTGCCCGGTCCCCCAGTGACTTCACTTGTTCACATCTCACTTGGCAAAAGAGGTTTTGCATCAGTGTGGTGAATTGGCTACTACTGGTTTATGTGCTACTCTCTGAAGCTAGGAAGAACAGGTGGTCTGCAATGCATTTACCCTAAATTTAGGACATCCCACTCTCAAATATTGTAGCTTGCATTCCCCAGTGTCCTACAGTGGCTTAAATTACTGTATAAATGGCAGATTTCAGGAGTCTTTTTCTGTTTGGAGTTTTGCACCTCCAGAGTGTGTTTTCCAATGTTTCTTTGCAACAGCAATAGCTGAATTTTACCACTGATGCAACTTCTCATTTATTTTATTTAAATGAAAGTTGTATTTCCCATATAATCACTGTATTCAGCAACCAGGGATTAGTAAAAATACCAAATATCATGAGAAATGTAATAAACCAAAAAGAGACAACCATATTCACCACTTGTTCTACACTCCCACTATTGCTCTTGCCAGTGGATCTGGGCCAACAGTTTAGATGATGGAAAACATTTGTGAAGAGGTCTTCATGCGTGAAGAACACTTAACTTTTCATATAATGGAATTTAGCAATATTCTCCTGACAGTGTGGGGCAGTGCTTCTCCAGCGAGGCTTGCTCTGAGTGCTTGCAAAACCTTACATGAGTGACAGAAGAACTGCTGGCTTAGGCAACTACTGCAGTAGCCAAGTTAGTCCACTGTATTTTGGTACATCAGATAGAAACAACTGTTCCAAAGGGGACTTTTTTTTCCTCTTAGGGATGTAATTTCCAGTCCCCAAAGAATCCCCCAAAAGAGTCCCCAAAGCAGAAGTATCAGCCATTTCAAAAAGAAAACATGTTTTTTTTTCCTGTATTCCTTGCAGAACACCTTTATAGAATTATCTTACCAGATGAACTTTGGCATGCAAAGAACAGTAAATAATGATGCATACCACGCAAAAGGGAAAAGCTATATTTTTTTTTTAAGCAAGACTCAGAGACACACCAGTCAAAATGTAAATTACTCTATGGAATAATTACTGGCTTAAGAGTGGGCAAATACCTTCCCTGTACTTACGTATCTTATACTTGAATCAAAGTGCAGCCTGAGCTGTAAACTTCCTGTGTTTGGAGGCCTAACAAGAAAGCACAGCAGATGAACCCTAGGGACCAGGAAATGCTTTGATCCACACTTCAAGAGAAACCTAAAGCAAACGTGCACTGCAGAGACCGTTAATGTGTGTAAAGATTTTGTTGTTTCTCATTTGCTAAAGATGTTAACTGTTATCAGGTGTCTAATACGATTAAGGTGAGTGACAAAGGGGTGAGAATTCAGGGCAGATTAGGAAAAAGAAGAGGTTACAGACTACTTAGGTAAATTGCAGTTTTTCAAACAGTCTAGTTCAGGTTGAAATTTACCCTAAGGAAGCCAGAGAATTACCTGAAGCAATCTTGATGTTATTAACACTGCAGTGGATCCTCCTGAGAGGAGGCTGACATTGAACAGACTGTGAAAAGGCAAACACAGTGCCTCATTTTGGTGCCTTCACCTTAGACAGAACTCTATTATCCATCTTTCTGTCATAAACTTTAAAATGTCACTGGTAATTCCTTTGAAAGCTCTCAAATTTAAATTCTCTTTGGGTTTGACAGCCTGAAGAAGATTGTATCTCTTGCAGACCAGAGACATTTTTGGTTTCTCAAAGCAGTAATTGCAATGATGCTCACAATAATGGTAATACACAGAATAAATGTAACATCTTAGCTTCTACATGCATGCCCAAATGTACATGTATACTGAAGTTTAAAAACTTGGTGTATTGCCAAGCAAACTGAGATCTAAACTACAAGACTTTTGAAACACAGCAGAATGCAACAGAGTGTATAATTCTCACCTGAGTTCTTGACACTTACTTGTCCTTTATGTCATGTGGTCTATAACTGAAAAAATGAAGAAAGCCTTTCTGACAGCTGCCTCTAAGGTACTAACCTGCTCTCAAATCACTTGACATTGATGCTAACTGATAAAAACATATAGAGTATTAATCAATACACATCACCCCTTTCCCTTTAGAATGCTCAGAAGACAGGAAACCTCCAAAAATTATAAATAAAATAAATGCCTATTCCTGAAGTTAATGCATGAAAAAATAAGCACACAGACTACATCTTGGAATAAAATAAATGTTTCCCCTTAAAAATGAGGATTTTTTTTTTCTTCTGAAAAAAACTTTGATAACGAAAGCACTATACTAGATAGGGATATGCATTGATACACAGGATATAGAAAGTTTTGGTGATGTGGTCAACAAAGTCATGATCTGGTTTATTATTCTTGTTCTTCTCTGCTACATTTGCCAGTCAAAACTAGAAAGCTACTCTTTATCGAATATCAGCTTTTTGAGAAGTTGAAAGAATGCATGTTTTTAGTAATGGCAATGTGGAAAGATCCCTGTCTCTGGGGGTGGTTACAAATAGAATTAAACATCATTCTTCAGCCACTCTAATGGTGGCTCAACACACATGAAAAAAGAATTCCTTCAACCAGCCAACCAAATAAGAAATAAAAGGCCCATAATGGTGGACAAAACCTGTGGTCTTGTAGCTGGGTGTCCTGAAATGGTTCCAAGTGTAGCGCAGACATACCCAGGCATGGTTTATGTTACTCTGTTTTGCTGAATAATAAACCAATGTCTTGTTCTGACAAGATGCTGGAAAGTGCTGTGGTGCCAGTCCAACAGGACAATTATTCATTTATTTAAGAATAAAAATGTGGATCATCTCAATTCAACTATTTATTTTATTACAATTAAGCACATTCTTAAATGCTATATCCTGCAAAATTGGGCTCGAGTTATGTTAGATGAGGAAATAAGAGTCGCTTGAGTGTATGGTGTAACCTTCTGAGCCAATCAGCTGGTGGATTTATCATGGCAGATTTATCAGGGGTTGCAACACAGCACTCACCACTGCGCCCTGGGCAGGGCTGGTGCAGCCAAATCACCACCACTAAATTTATGTAAAGTTGATGTATTTTTCCACACAAAAGCTTCACTATCTATTCTAACAAATGACAAATGTGGATTTCTCAGGGAGAAGGTAAGGAGCTTCCCTGATCTAAGAGATACCCAGTAACACTAGTTGGTGTGGTGGCACAACAGCCACATCCCCGCTTTGTTTTGTGTTTCTCCCCTAATCTGTATGGCACCTTCCTTTGGTCTGTTACAGAAAACATATTTTATGTTAATAACTTGTAAATTTAAAATTTAGTAAAACAATACTGCCATTTTTGGCTTTTTTTTCTGCTGACTATTTCTCCTGCTCTCTGATTAATAGAATAGAGGTGACTAATGCCTGATAATAATCTGCAAAGCATGCAAGGTCAGGAGTAACTTGGGAAATTTTGGGGGAAATGTTTTGCAAACATTTTTAACTCAGATTCTGTGAATACCAGGTAATCTTAAGAACACACGCAAACAAGATAACTGTACAGAGAAAAAAAAATAAAGTAAATGCAGAGAGGTTATTTTTTTTCTCACAAATGTTGTCATGTTTCTCCTGTAACAGCGTACACATAAAGCCTAAATTAATGATAACGGTGCAGTACATTTTCTTAAAAAACCCAGCTTGTGCACTGGTAAAACATTCAAGTAAGAGTTTTCTTCCTTTTACATAAGTAATGCAGAAAGACGAAGCCAAGCACAAACAGCCCATCCCAATCTCACCCCCAAGACAGCGCGATCTCTCTGGCCCTTGTGTTCCTCTGCCACCACAAGACTGGCAGCATCACTTCCAGTGACTCAAAAACAAGGAATGTGTCTTTAACTTTGATCAAAAATGAGTTCAAGGACAAGAGCTGGATTTTCAGAGATGGAAGAGCTATCTATCATTCTGCTTCCTTAACTGACCCTTGACCACCCAAATGGTTTGAGACTCTGGTTATCTATTAATTCTATCAATCAACACTTTTGATACTTCAGTGTTAGGTGAAGCCAAATAAGCCACCAAAAACCCCCAAATTAAAAATCTGGCTGATTCTAAGGCAAAGACAGTCCCATGGTACTCTTCAGTAATTTCTGGCATACACAAAAATCTGATGTCATTTAAGGGGTGCTGGCAGGTTCTCAAAACAAAATTTTGGACATTCTAAAGAACACATCACCTCCTAGCCAATGAATCATTACTTCAGTTATGAGAATCTTGTGTAACATAAATTTTCTTAATACCATCACAATATTTACGATCAATAGGCTTTGAAAAAAGAAAGTGGTAGCTGAGTAGTCAGATTTTGCTCTCACTTTTCCAACAGCTCTAAAAGAAAGGAAGAAAATCACCCAGTGACCATGGTTCCAGCTTTCCAAAATCTTTTTCGCTTTCATTATTTCTTTTATAATGAATCAACAAAAATCCTTTTTTCCACTTTTGTCAGCTATTTGGCTCCCTATCCTTCACATGGTTTTAGTCACTGGATGTAACTCATACCTCCTGCAGGGAGTCAATCTTTGATTCACAGCCCCATTTCCTTAAAAATTAGGCTTATTGCCTCTCACGGTCTTGTCCTGTCCCAAGCAGGCCATCCAAAAGCAATCAACAAAGTGGTTGTCCCATCTGTGCTAACCACTTTTTGAACTCAACATATATCTAGATGATTCAATTATAATTTCTGTCACTGTTGTCCCAAAGGCCAAGAAGAGACTTCATTTCACATGAAAATGCCAAAACAATGGACTGAAATAGCAAAGCGGTGTAACTTTACTATTTGACTTCTTTTAAGGGAGGTGAAACAGTCAAGGGCAGGTTCAAAGTGAATGACTTGCCACAGCAGAATTCTCTGTGCTTTGCTCTGACACCTCTGGCACAAGCTGATCCTTAAATACATCCTAATTGGGTAATGATTATAGTATGCCTTGAATATTTTTCAAATTTTGAGATAGTGACATATTGCATTTTAATTTGCTAAAATGAGGCTTCCTTTCATTAAAAAAAAATAGGTCAATCACACATAAGGTTTAAAATGAGAAAGGCTATGGAAAACCTATGTTCTACAAGATTTTTAAATACATTTTGATGGTTATCAAGAAGTTGTCCTAACTACTGTGCTCTCCTTGTTCCTCAAGAGAGGTAAAAATGCTCATCATGTAAGTAATTTTTTGTTTTGTACCCAAATAAACTCAATCTTGATGAAGAATTGTATTACATGAATTAAAAATATGTTTGTCCTACAGAGTTGTAGTCTCTTGCACAGTGACTGCAAATCTGAACTACATTTCAGACCCTGATACGATGTTATCAAGGCAGCAGCATGATTAGAGCTGTCAGGCCATGTTTTCAGCTGGAGGAGGAAGCAGTGATGACCATTTAACTGGCTGAACATCTACTGCTTACATGGGTGAGGCTGAAGCCAACAGTCCCTGATGTTCTGTAGCAGATATTTCCTTGTTACCTCTGTAGCCCACTCTTTAAGCACATAATTCCTATATTATGCTCTAACTAACAGCATGAGGCATTTTTAAAAAACAAAACATGTATTTTATATATCTCTGTTACTCAAAGGGAGAAGTTAATTGCTTGTAATTCCATCGCGTTTTATTTGAAAATGTATTTCCCAGCTGACTCCTTTCTAGCGTATCAGTGATACTGATGTAATGCTCTTTAATGGAGATCTGTTTTCAATTCAGGACAGATACAGACTATTTTTTTTTAGCCATAGAGATAATCAAATTACTCTTAGCATGGTGCATAAAACAGAAGAATTGATTCCCATACAAGGCTTACTTAAGATTCTGTCAAACTGTCAGTAAGCATGTGGAAAAATGAAGGCTTATATAACTAACCAGTCTTAAAGAAAAAAGATGGGGTTTGCAAAGCATCCTCTTAAAAAATAAACAAATGTTAAGCCCTGCCATTAGGTGCCAGACGCATTGTACATTTTAAACAGGTTCTAACCAGATCCTGTGATTCTGGTGTCGTGTAGTTGAAAGGCAAGACATTCCAGAAGCAACCTTGGTCTTGCAACCCAAGTCCTATTTCCAAAATGGATTTAAACACTTCCAGTTTTGAAAATTAGGAATGGAGCTTCAAAGGCTCTGGAATACTGTTCACCAGAATAACCACTCTTAGGTTTCTCTCTAGCTTGAATAAAAGCTGAAAATCTCAAACAGGACTCCAAAATTCCCATTTATGAAAGATGATATATTTAAAAATTCTCTTGCAGTAACAGATACAGAAATACTGTCACATTTCCACAGGAATACCCTTGTGTGCTTTCTGCCTTCCTCCTCAAAGGACGAGTCAGCTTCATGGTACAATATGTGCAAGAAAAAAAGGTTTTGGGAAAAACGACCAGAATTTCTGAAATATTGCATATTTTCTGATTTTTTAAAAGTAAGATAGATAAATCATTAAGAACTTGTATACACTGAAAAATGTCACACCAAAAGGAATACAAAATTGAAGATGGGTCCATTTCTCTTCCTCTAATATGTAAAAACCCTGCATTTTAAAACCAGTCATTTGACTTTCCATACTTAAAAATTAAACAATGAATGTATTTATTGTAGCAAGGTTACATGATCAATTGAAAAAAATTACCTATTTTCTTTAAAATTATGAGCAATGTGCCATCCAGTTCTTTTTCTAGAAGAAAAAACAAAAATGAAACCCACTCCAAACCCCCCAAATTCCCCAAGTTAAAAAGGAATTATGATCTCTTTACTTAAGACTGCAATTTTTGAATGCCATTCCCCTGGAGCACAGGCTGTAGTCCCACAGCCTGAGTCACGTCTCCTGGGTGGAGCCCTGCTCTGGCCAGCACAACCTTGCTTGCTCCCCACGGCAGGCAGGAGCAGGCTCCCCACACGCTCTCCGTATGGCTTCGACACATGCTTGCCTTTCAGAGGCTTGGAAGGGATGCAGAGCTTCCAGAAAGGAGCTTGCTCTTGTATCGTACTCACTGATGCAAATGATGAAGTTTGCTTGACTCTTGAGATAATCTCCTCTGCAACAAAGCTGCCCTTAATTTGCTGTTTGTGAAGCCCTTCATTAGCAAAACCAGCACTTTTCTGGATAAAAGAAGTATAAATTAAAAAATCTTCTTATATTAATATTTGCTTGTGCAAACCTATGCCAGCATTTTTTCCATAGGGCTGGATCATGGCCTTGAGGAGCCTTGTCCCCTAACACTCATGGCCTACATCAAAAGAAACATGGACTTTGTGAAGTGCAAATTTTAATGGGGTCCAGCCACAAAAACCTCAGTGTTTATGCACTGAAAGAAAAGAGAGCCATGCCTGAACAAAGTCTGGAATGGGAAGCAGTTCTGATAACCTCATTGCTACACTGCAGATTACTGTTACCCTATCATTCACCTATCTGAAAACACCAACTAGTTCCAGGTCTTGATGCCTCAGCAGCCAATTTTTCTACTTTGAAGGGCTTTTACCTGCACTGGAATTTGCAGCTGGGAGGACCGGACCATGAACAAAGTCCATACGGCAAACTCTGGAGTAAGGCAAAGGCAGGAACATCTGCTGCCACCACGAACAGCTTGTTGGCCGTGTTCAGCTACAGAGGAGTGCCAAGCAACTGATCTGCTTTCCCATCTCTCTGGTTTGGCTGGGAGACTCCACATCAATTAATCTAAACCACCCAATACACTGAGCACAGTCTATTTGCTCTGGGAAGGACTGATCACAAAGGCATTATTTAGATTGATTTCTCCAGAAAGTGAAGATTTAAGGATCTGTCTTTGCATACTGAGAACCACATTCCTCAAATCACAGCTTTTTTGTTTCAGTCTTTTAACTTTAGATGTACTGCCCATTTTACTGCTGTTTGATTCTTTTAAAATGCAATTTGGAGGGCCTTTTTCCTGTAACTTGTAGTCATTCTAACATTAAGATATAAATCTTACTTTCATTTGTGAAAATGGAAAGCATTTTTTTTTAATTTTCTGTTGATTTGTAGTTTACCTGTCCTCTCCTAAGTGTTTGCTTTTTTAAGACAAAAATAGGAACCACTTGGTTAACTCATAATTTAAATATGCAGAACACTCATTCATCCCTCAAACCATCCTCAAATGCTTTTTACTAAAAGTGTAAAGATACTAGATTTAAAATACACATAACGTATAGCTCAGCTTACAGATTGCTACATCGCTTGGGAGGATTGTTTTCCTTAATGTCTTACTGCATGGACCTCTGGTAAAAGTGGAACCACTGTGTCTCAGTTTTTGTGTCCCCTCTACAGTGATCATAATGTTTATCCCCTACCTTGCTGAAGCATTTGGAGGAATGCTTGATTAGCATACCCTTGTGCTGTGCTTATTTTGACATGGAAAAGATGCCTAGCCTGTTTTACCCATCTATATACAACCCAAATTTTCTGGATGATGGAACTTTATAAAAATGTGTTAAGCAGTTCTAGAATGAATATAACTTACTGATGAAGTGACCATCTTTCACTGATAGCCTTAATTCCATAGACTAATGGAACTAATTTCCCTCTCTGTCCTCTTATCTCTAATGCTTTTTAAAGAAAAGTACATGGAAATCTCAGAGTGATTTTGTAGGGAGGGCTTTCTTTTTAAACAAACAAAACAACCCCAGCATCCCCTACAGTATCACCCATCAGTATACTGAGAGACCAAAGGGGTCACTGATAGAGCCTGACCTGCCCAACCAGCAGCCTTGCAGAAGACCACTGTGGGCTCCTGTTGAACAAGTGGAATGTGGGCCAGCAGTGCACCCTTACAGTGGTGGCGATTATATACCAGCTTGCGTGAGCAAGATAATACCCAGCAGGCCTAGGAAGAAGTTTGTTCTCTTTTCTCTAGAACGTGAAGTCACATCCAAACCACTGTGGCCAGTTTGGCCACACATCACAAGAGAAATACCCATAAAGTGGTGAGAAATGCAGCAGAGGCTGGGCCCAAGCCAAACGCTGCCACATCTGCTTACCCCGGGACGAAAGAAGGCAGAAAGGCAACCTAACCAGTCTTCACCTACCAAAATCAGGGACGTAGAGAAGACAGAGCCAAACTTCACTCAGAGATGAATGACAATGGGACAAGAGCCAGCAGTCACAAATTGGAACAAGAGAAACTCTCATTAGACAGAAAGACAAAATTCTTCACAGCACGAGTGGCTCAGCCCTGAAAGAGGAGCACCCCTAAAGACAGTCAAAAGTGGACAGGGCTTGATCCATCCTTGAAATTTGCCCTGGTTCAAGTATGGAGTTGGGACTAAATGGTTTCCATAAACCCCTTTCAACTTAAATTATTATGTGATTATATAATATATGACTAATAAGAGGCATCATTAATGTTCCCATTATTTGTTCTCTCCTCTATTTCTCCCACCCCCTCCTTTCCCTAAGGGGGACACAGGCTTGCCAAGATGCACATAATTGTGTAAGAATATTCTCAGAAGCACACCCTGTCCATGTAAGGTGTCAAGTATGAAACACTGGTGTTGGCAAAGAGCCAGGTGCCAAAATATAAACTTCCAGAGCTCAGCTGTATTTTTGACTTGTCAGATCTGTTTCATAATTGCTGTTTACCCACATTCTTTTTTGCTGACATGTATTTGCTGTCTTGCGGTCCACACTGATTTAGCGGGTCATTCTGTGTCTGTAAGGAATTGTATAATTAAATATTGTGATTTAATCCCTTGAAATACATTAATGTTATTTGCCAGTAAAGTTAAGCATGGGAAAGATTACATTTTAAGGGTCTGTATTTATGCATTAGCTTTACATGTTTAAATGAATATAAGTGTCTTTTTGGGCCTGTCCCCAGAGGCAAGTATACTTAAAATGAACATCATTCAGGAATAGCTTCGTAGAAAAATTTACATTCCAAAATCAGAATGCCTAAGTTTTGGAAATTACTTAAATGCACTCTCCAAAGTATGAAAACTTGGTATAAAGATGATACTCTTATTTTGAATAAGCATGTTGCTTATTCAAAATATGTAGCTTATTTCTGTTGCTACAGAAATTTAACCAGGAATATTTATCTGAAATAATTATTCCTTCATTATTGCTAAGACAATTATTATCCAGACATGTAGTACTAGTCTAGAGTCTATACACTGAAACCAGTTAAAAAAAAAGGCGTCAAAGTTCAAGTACAATTAAGTTACTCACATTGCTATACTTTAGCACAATGTCTAATTTTACAGGTTAGGTAACAGACTGCTTTAGTTCTTCCCAGGGCAGATGGATGATGCCTCCTCCAATGGACTTCCAAGACTTTTCAGGCATTTCCAGCTCCCTCATTTCAGCCCAGGAAGACACAAGATTTTTTTTTTTGGCATCTTACAATTGCCAGATAAATGCCATTGCACTATTAACAAAGCACAGGCAGCCTCAGAAAAAAAAGGTGAAAGTCAGACTGGTAATAGTTATGTTTTTCTGAAGAAACCTCAGTCTGATATTTTGTATTCAAGTTCCAGCTCAGAGGTAGAAAAACTTTTATGGCTAAGTTATTAACTCCTGAAAACAGAGCTCTGTAATAGAAATGCTGACAGATGCTTCAGTATAGCAGTGCTATTGGGCACTGCTATAGTCATCAGTTTTAATGAGAGCTGTTAATATCACCTCGATCAAAATGGTTGCCCTGGGCTGACATCTCGGGCTGTGCACAGGTGCTCTGAGCCAAAAATGTAATGAAGGTTATTACATTATCAATGAGGCACAGATGTACATCCTGTCTGAACTCAAGGTGGCGTTACTGCCAAGCAGCATCTCTTTCGGCAGGTCCCAGGTCTGTTTATATCAATATGCTGTTCCAGCTCGGTGAACCCAAGCATAGCCTTCTGCTTCTCTGTGGCACTGCTAGGGAGAGAAAGAGCAACTTTTATGAATGCAAGAATGATCCACCCCTGACGCGCAGGTGGGTCACAAAAATTAAAACCAAATAATAATACAGTCTTTGAACATGGAATTAATGCATTCGGGTCTGGGGTTGCTTCAGTATTTCAGAACAGTTCCTCCTTTTCACCAAGCACAGTAACAATACTGACTTGAGGAAAAACTCTCACATCTTTGTTCCCTCTTCTTTTTCTCACCTGAAATCTGATATACTATTTATTTGATTTGCATGTTTTCCAAACCATGATTTACACTTTGCTCATCAGTGCTCATGCTCACTTACTTCACTATACAGATCATGCAAGCAAGCCATGTTTCTGGGTTTTTTAAAGCATCTCTTAGTTTAAGGCACCTTCTCAGTAATGGGATCTACAGTGGCAGACATGGATACTATGATGGGTTACATTTCTACTGAGATAACACCTGGACATTCAGAAGCCAGCTTGAGATAAGCCAACCCCTCTGCCGAAGCCATCCTTTTTCCTCTGCCCTCCTAGGACCCCAGCCTGAAGGATGCAGTACTGTAAGAGGGATGATGTAAATGAGAAATGACATCTCATCAGGATAAAGAGCACGTTTGCTTTAGCAGAGGATGATGACTGGTCACAGATCTCAGCTGGCACAGCGGTGTTACTGTGCTCCCCAGAACCATATGTTAAACCTGGAAGCACTAACACGTAGGTAAAGGAGCCAAGTGAGCATCCCAAGTTCTATTTACACAAAGACTGAGCGTGTCTTTGGGTTTGTGTGTGTATGTATGGGCGTATATATATACGCACACGTGAACATGTACACATGCACATAGGAAAGAGACAGAGCTAGACAAAGCAGCCTTGCTCAGCCATCCTAAATGTAATTCCTGAGGAATTGTGCCTGGAGAGTGATGAATGTGCTGCCTTCCCCATAGCTTTCCTCTTCATCTTTGTCCACTTCAGTCTTTACCAACAAATGCAATTACAGTGCTGAAGTCGAATTATTTGTGGTTCCACAACTGTCCCTCTGTAACTCAAGGACAGACAAAGATGAACCCTCCCCACCAGACTGCACCTGGGACCCCTGTGATCCAACATAAATCATAGACTGAATGGGCTCCATGCCAAAATCCCTGGCATAGTATTGTGCAGGTGATACCAGCGATTCTCTGGCATTAACATCTGTGCACTAGAACCATGCTGGAAGCTGAGTCACTACAACCAGAGAACAATATGAAGCATGAATAGTGGAGGCAACCAAAGCAGAGCATAGGCTGCAGTGTGACAGCAAAAGCTAGAGACAGGTACAGTAGATTTAGAGGTAGTGGTTAAGGACTGGATCATTCAGCTCTGGTCCTGGACACTGCAAGTACATATTAAGATCTGATATTTAACCAAAACAATGTTTAGAAGTGATCTGACAAGTCAACCTGAAAATGCAGCAAGACAAGAAATCAATGAGTTTCACGGTTTGAGCTTTGAAATAGAATGTCTGTAGGTGATTATTTTCCTTAAAAACATCAGCCTTTTTTTTTGTAAAGGACTGGATAACTGTGATAAGCAAAGCTATATACAGATGAGAATACTAAAACTGGAAGGATACACGACAGGAGCTACTGCTTCAGCCAAGCAGAAGCCACAGAGTGCCGTTTTTGAGGCAGGAGATGAGGGCTGTTTTATTTCTAACCAGAGTAAAGCTGTGATTCCTCATGCCTCCCTAGTCGAATGCCTGAGTGGAAAAATGTATGAATGGAGATGCTCTTCTGCATTTCTCAGCAGCAAGTATAGGGTAATTCAGTTTCAATTTTTTTCTGGCTACTCTAGCAGGTTTCTGTATTCTTGTTACTGTCTAAGTGGAAAGAAGACAATCTTCTTAGTATACATAGACCTCCCATCTGCCAGCAGGCAGTCTATGTACGCAGGACTACATGGCCTACGCCTGGTCTCCGTGAGTGTGCATACACAAATCCCAGTCTAAGCCTGAAAACAGTTCCCCACAAGATTTTAATGTTCTTGACCCATTTATACATTTCATGCAAGACTTCATAGCAGACAGATAGCAAAACCCGCTGCAAGTGACCCAATTATGTCCTAGAGGNTAGTGGCAGCAGTTAAAGCTTCCTCCCCACCTCAATATAATAGATTGCTTAGCAGGAAATTATGCTGTGATTTCCTTAAATGAAATATAATACCCTGATTAGCAAGCAATGCTTTGTTTAAAAATGGGGAGTTTCCAGCACAGTTTTCTTCAGTAATAATAATAATGAATACTGTAAGTTGATGATAGCATATAATAATGCCAAGGAAAGCAAAACTCCTGATCACAGAATCACAGATTTATCCAGGTAGACAAAAGTCATAGCCCTTCCTTCATCCATGAAGTGGGTCACCTTATCATGGAAGGAGATAGAACTGGCCAAGCAGGACCTGCCTTTCCCACATGCAATCTGGCTGGGCCTGATCCCCTGGTTGTCCTGTATGTGCCACATGATGGCACTCAGGATGATCTGCTTCATGACCTTCCTTGGCACGCAGGTCAGACTGACAGGCCTGTAGTTGTCCAGATTCTTCTTCTGACTTTCCTTGTAGACAGCATCACATTTGCTGACCTCTGGTTTACCAGGACCTCCCCGGTTAGCCAGGACTGCTGATAAATGACTGAAGTGGCCTTGATGTTGTGCAAGGAAGTATTTGCTTACAGGAAGGGCAGGAGGTGGACTGACTTTCTTAAAACTTTTACTTTTTTAATTTCCTTCCACCTCTCATGTGCATGTCCTTCCTCTAATAGTTTAGAAATAAAGGATGCAATCTGTATTCCAGATATTTCACATGAATAATTTTCTCTTATCGCAGACCAACCACTACTGTCCTTGAGTAACTACAGGAATTGCTCCAGCTCCNGGGTTCAGCATTATCATCATTAAATTCTCAGGTACCTCTGATTTAAACAGAATAGTGAAATGACAGCCAGTTTAATTGCTTAATACTTTTCGGAATTCAATCCCAGTCTAAGCCTGAAAACAGTTCCCCACAAGATTTTAATGTTCTTGACCCATTTATACATTTCATGCAAGACTTCATAGCAGACAGATAGCAAAACCCGCTGCAAGTGACCCAATTATGTCCTAGAGAAAACTTATGTTGGGAGTAATTGCTACAAAGGAAATAAATGTTCAGCTGTCATGGTCTGAATAACTTTCAACCTGGAGCTGAAGGGGTAAGGGGAGACCTTTGTTGCTGGCACTTCTCCACAGCTGCCACTTTTATTTGCTCTCTCTCTTCTGACAGGCACAAATTCTGCACAGTGTCCCAGAAGGGGTGGAATAGCACAGCCTGATTCATGAGGAAATTCATCACAACATTCTAAAGCACCTTTTCCCTAATCAGTACATACATATGAAACAGGCAACCCCAAAGTTTACCTATAGAAAATGCAGACCAGCACTTCAAANTGAAGTGGCCTTGATGTTGTGCAAGGAAGTATTTGCTTACAGGAAGGGCAGGAGGTGGACTGACTTTCTTAAAACTTTTACTTTTTTAATTTCCTTCCACCTCTCATGTGCATGTCCTTCCTCTAATAGTTTAGAAATAAAGGATGCAATCTGTATTCCAGATATTTCACATGAATAATTTTCTCTTATCGCAGACCAACCACTACTGTCCTTGAGTAACTACAGGAATTGCTCCAGCTCCCAGCTGGAGGAAGCATTAGGTTTATAAATACATTTTAACATTTGAAACTCAACCACACTACAGACTCTCTTTTGCACCAAGAAAAAGAGGTAGTACATTTATCTGTATGTTGATTAAAAGGGAACACACTCCTCAAGAATTTTGATCTGTTCTGTCACACAGTACACCAGTTACTGTGAGTATCCCACTGGCACAGGAATCTCTCTTCCATATTAACTTCTCTGCTTCTAAAACTGCATACCTTTGCTGGGATCCCAGGTGTGTCCCTGCAGAACTTTACTCTGCATGGGCCCTGACAGAAGGAAAAGAAGGAAAGTGTCGCTGCCCTCACACCTTCCTCAGGAGCGGGGGCTGCTCTTACCTCCCCAGAAGGAATAGCAGGGCTGGTATTGGCAGCACCATCCCACTTTGCGAGCAGAGGACAACAAAGGAAGAAGGGAAGAAATGCATAATTCAGTATTTTTTTTAGTTTTGTGAATGCCACAATAATATTGGCACCTCATCGTTTCAACACGGTCCATCAGCTGAGTCAGGATGCTGCCACTTTATTGATGCATGTCTGTCAAACAGCTGTCAGACTCTTCCACTTGGGTAGTCCACAATGGCTCATTAGGAGGTGATTTCTCATGGATACCCTAGACCTGACAGCTGGCAGAAAACAAACCTTGCTGTCAATCCTGAAAGAAAGAACCATGACTTTCAGCTGTATAGATTAAAACTGGTAAATTTTGTGTTACTGTAAAAATTTTTGGAATAAACAGCTCTATGTAGTTCTATCAATAGTGGCTGAGAAACAGCTTTTTTCTGAATTGTGGTCCAGGAAGGCATCAAGAGTAATACTAGCCATCATATTTGGATGAATAAAGAACTTCTGTTATTACTTAAGCATAAGCAGGAAATACACAAGAGATAGAAGCAGGGTCAGGCCACTTGGAATGAATATAGAAAGGCTGTCATTGTAAGTAGAAATGAAACAAGAAAGGCCAAAACCCATCTGGAATGTACAAACAAATGCAGTACTGACTTACAACTAATCACAGAACCAGAGAATAGGCAAGGTTGAAGAGACAATAGTGGGGCCATCTGGTCTAATGTCCCTGCTCAAGCACTTTGCACATACAGCCTACCTAGTCAAGGTACTAACATTTTGCCTTACATTTTCTTACCAACTTCCAGGATCTTTCAATTACATTTTCCCCTCTTCTACCTCTCTGGTATCTGGAAAACCTATAAAATCCCCAAACTACCAACCATTTCAAAAGAGCTATGAAATGCGAGGCCTTTTACATATCTGTGTAAGGTTGTTTTAAATGAGCTGGCAACTGTTTCAGCTGCTCTGAGCTTATGTTGTTAATTCCGTGAAAAAAAATCATTGTTTAAGTATGAATAAGCTATCCAAGAAAGACTGTAACTCTCTGTCATTTTTGATGGGTTATGGCCAAAACAAATTTACCTCCCCTCTAAAAACTTTACTATTTCTGTTGACAATACCACTTCGCTTTTTATTACTCCAGCCTATATTTGGGGGTTGTGTTTTTCTTCCCCCTTAGCTACATCCAAACCATCTCCAAGCCTTGACACTGATCTTTCAGCGTCTTCAAAATCCACCTTTTCGTTTGCATCCTTAAAGTGCAATCCTTTACTTCATCTCTAACACATATTCCCATTTTCATTACTGCAGCCTCCATGCTTCCTTTCTAACTTCCTGCGTGCACAAAATCATACAAATCAAAGTGTTGCCAACTAAACATGTATTTCTTGCCTGAAAAGTTAATCACTTTTCTTTCCTCCTCCCACCCTGCCATTTTTTGCTTCACCATTAGCTTTCCTTCAGAATCAAAACACACCAGCATCCTTCAAGCTCAGTATAATTCTGTGTCCTTTTAATTTATCTAGTTTTTATATATATATATCTTTATTATAAGATATATATTAATTAATATATCCTAATTATCTTTAATTTATCTTAACTTCTTGCTTCTCTCCACACCTTCCCCTTTCCTCCCAGACCTGCTGCCTACCAGGTTTTTGGAGTTTCCTTGTCTTTTGCCCTATATCACCTCTTCTGTCCAAATTTCCCCAAAAGCTCTGGTTTACTTGAACGTGGCAGATCCATTTTCAACATGCCGCCTTAAAAACACACTGATTTTTAAGCTGCCTTAGCAGTTTTCCAAGCTGTCATCCTCATGTTCTCAGGCAATGCCAAGCATACAGCTGGTACTCAAGCAAACACTTAACAGCAGCAACCCGGGAACAACACTGAAAACTGATTAAATAATACGCTAGGGGTTGCAGCAAACACAGCTATCCTCAAAATGCTTTCAAACGTGTGAAGAAAGTTGGAAGAAATATATAGAAGGAAAAGTACTTCATATGCATTTAGTTATGGAAGTTTGGCTTCTATCTTTAAGAACAATTGCTGTTTATTTTTCTAAAGAGTATCAATGTCATCTCTACCTCCTCTAGCAAAATTACAGAGTATACCACAGCAATTAATTTCCCTTCCCTATCTTAAACACCCTTCTTCAGGTACCTGTTCCCCTTTACACCCTGGCAAATTTTATGCTAAAGCCACTGCCTCTAGGAAGCTACTCTGGGTTTACAGCATCGTAAGTGTTAACACGAGCTGACCCACACTCTTACGAGAATGGGACCATATGTCTATGACTCAGAGTATCTACCCAACATTTTACTTACAATTAACATTAATCTGCTGCAAGTCCAACTCCGAAGTTGCCTGTTTACAACAATACAAGTATGAACATATCCATGTGCGTAGATGTTCAGGCTTCAGCCTCTCTGCCAGACTCTTGTCAGGCTGCTACTTCTGTCTGTGAGTAATCACTAGGAGTCAGCCCTATATCAGACCAATATTTGTCTCTACCTTCCAATGGCGGTAGAGTAAAACTTCAGCCACTGTAGGACAGAAAGACACACCATGTCTTATGGCTAACATGTATTTTTTATTTCTAAGGTATTTAGGATCTCAAAGGGTCAAAAATTGGTAGTTGTTAAATTATCTATCAGTCTCCTAACTAATAGGGGATACTTCAAACAACCCACCGAAGTGCCACCTTTAGATGAACAAGCTTACAGTACTTAGAGACCTTAAAAATTTGAACACACATGCCAGCATCGCACCACTGCAATCCTTTTCTCATTACGGCTTTTCAAATCTTGTTGAGCTATATGATTTAATATCAAAGAGCTGTCCACTTTTAAAGACCATTTAGAACCTGCAGAAGGTACCATCTTTTATTCAAATAAACATAAAATTTTATGGTTGTCTTTCAGCCCCTGACTGCACCAAGAGATGAGATAAACACTGTGTTGTCAAAGAGGAGAAATTGCATCAATCCTCCCAGATTTAATACCTCAGGAGCTTTCGAATATTTCCTCTTTTAAGCGTGAGGCAGCTGTTTCTCCTGGGAAGGTTTCTGGAAGACATCTGAGATGAATGCAGAAGGCTGGAATGTAGGATGGATGAAGGAATACCACCACAGGACTTCCACTCTCAGGCAATATCCTCAGCTCTCCCTTTAACTGCTTTCAGAGCCCTGCCAGCTGCTCAGCTTCAGCCTTTCTGCACTCCCACCCACCCCAGCAAATTGCGAAAACAGCTAATCCTGCTGTCAAGGGGCAGAGCTCTCCAGTGTGCACCTTCCTCCAGAGGCTGAGGGGCAAACAGAGAGGGTGGAAGGAGGCCAGCCTTGGCAAGGGTCCCACTCTGACACATCCTCACATGGTCAGCACTGCAGCTACCCAGGGTTTCTATCAGGAACAGCACAGAGGAGCTTTTTCAATGAACTCAAGATACCTGGTTCAGAAGGCTCAGGCACACAGTTTATACGCAGGGACATATAAACTATACATGAAACACAGTTATGCTGGTAAAAAGCCATAGCACACACTCTTGGGGGCATTAGAGTTGGGATTATTTTAAAACGTATCTAGAATGACTTAGAAAAATAAAAGACACAACTAGTGAACTGGGATTAAAATACAGTTTTCTGTTATTACTATAATAGAATGGTTATGGCATGCCTCATATTCTGATGATACTGCTGGCAAAGAGAACTGTAAAAGGGAAGTGTGTGCTTTATAACAGTGGCATGGAGCTGTAGGTTATTTAATTTTGGGAGAAGAAAAAGAAAATCTATGAAAAGATATGACTACATGTCTGGAAAATACAGTATTTAAAACGACAAGAACCGTTGCTTATAAACTTGCGTCCTGGAAGGCGACTCAAACATTTACTGCCCAGTTGCATAGCAAGGAGCTCGCCGTGCTCTGCAGCAGCTTCTGCGGGAAGGCAGCAGCTCCTTCTCTGATCCACCACTAGAGGGAACGGCATGGAGTGAGAGGGGAAAAAAAAAGGAATCTCTCCAAGCTTTTTATGATCTCTTTGCTTGTTTGTTTTTAAGCATCACATGGTGATAATGTTGTTATCACCATGTGTTATTTATATGGCACACTGATAGTCTAGGGTGATCCAAAGACCAGGTCTCCTCCCTTATCCCCTTTCAGACCAAGGATAAAAAGCTTTCATCAGAGGGACCTGATGTCAACTGCTGCCAGACACATATCCTAGACCTGAATAGAGCTGGTTTGGGTTGGGAAAACTCTGTCACTATAGCTGATTTTACTATTTTCCTCCCTGCAAAGCGAAACCCTCTTCCACATCTGAACTGGTGGATTGTGCCAGCAGAGGGTTAGGGGTAAGATCCAAAGAGCCCAGTGGAGGCATGAAGATGGGAATGTGTGCATAAAAATGACTTAATAAGAAATTGCCTCATTTTCTCATATAAGACATTTAAGAAATTCCTCCTGCAGCTTTAATGATGGAGTGGGAAGCTAAACCCCATAGGAGTTCCTCCCTCTGTTTACCAGAAAGGCAAGATACGGGCTCCAGTGATGAAGTGTTCCATTAATATTAAAGCTAGAGGAAATAAAATGACTTAATTGTAAACTAACGACCTCATCCTAATAACCAAATTCTAAACAGAAAAGGCAAGAAAAAACCCCTACTTTCAGCTATGCTGCCAACTCATAAATTAAGCAAATGACATTGGCATATAATTACACTAATTAGTACTGATGCCAAGGAAAGACTATTTATGGATATGCATTCACCCCATTTCTAACCCCAGAGCCTAAATCTGAAGTAGTAGCTCAATCAGCACACTTTGAAAACTCAGTATTATTGTTTATGCCATTGTGGATCTAATTTAATCAATACCATATTCTCATTAAATGCAAGGTCTGTTAAAGATGTTTTTTTCACAGGCCCTACAAATGAACTCTATTTGATTCATCTCATTACGTTACTGCTCTAGGCTTAACTATGCATCATTAACAGAAACAATACACAAGTATAAGGCTCTATAGATCACCTTAAAATGACACAGTCACACATGATTATGGTCATAAGTAACTGGAATGATAAAAGCCAGTATCCGCAGTGATCGTCAGACGGTCGCTGGCTCTTTCACAACAAAAAAGGATACCTCAGTGCCTGGTGCCCTTCATAGTACCAAAAAGGAAGATAATGGAAATGGGTTCCATTATCCCATTAGTAGAGATACTATACTACATAGGTTGGCTTCTTTTTAGTTTCCTGCTACCAATAGAAAACTCTGAGGATGTGATTTCTTTCTTTGAATTTTCAGAGAAAATGTGAGAACAGCTTTTCATGTTCCAGTCACAAAGAAAAGACTGTAGCACTACAGTGGAGTGGGTTTTAAGTGGTCAACACATGGTAGCTCTATATTAATATCTGGAAGAGATCAGCAAGCTCTGTATCTTGAACTACTAGAAGTAAGCATAGACTAATTTCTTCTCTTACTTCTTCCTAATTAATACCACATT